>CAUYPK010135207.1:0-24976 GCA_963574355.1 Loris lydekkerianus
GGGACCTAAACAATGTTTGAGTTAGGCTAATTGCTTAGGGGAAAGATTTACTACTACGGAAGGATGGATTTATCGCTTGGGGCAGACACACTGGAGCCGGGGGTGGAGGAGGAAGCAGGTGGCCTATCACCTTTGGTAAGCAAGCAGGTTGCCTATCACCTTTGATATGCAGCTGCAGCTGCGAATTGAAGACTGCGGGGCAAAGTGGGGTCAGTGAAGGCTGTGAGACAAAATGGAGTTAGTTTTAACAAAAATGGAGTTAGCTTGGTCCTTTCACTATAGTTACAACTACAACAGAAAAATACCTGGGTGTTGTGGCAGGCGCCTGTAGTCCCAGCTAGTTGGAAGTCTGAGGAAAGAATCACTTAAGCTGAGGAGTTGTAGGTTGCTGTGAGTTGCGATGCTAGGGTACTCTTCTGAGGGCAATGTAGTGAGACTCTCAAAAAAAAAAGAAAAGAAGACATCTCTCTTTCCCCTTCACACAGTCACATTGGACCCCCCTTTAGTAATGGTTTAGTGACCAGGTGTGTCCACTATGTCCAGCACTGAGCACAAATGCTCTATGTCCTCCATTGCTGAAGGCTGAGGTCAGTCTGTGATCACAGACTGGTGAGGGGCTGTGCCCTGGAGGGGAGTTCAGTGCAGCCCAGCTCTCCTCTGCTGTCCTGTGTATGGAACGTCACCAGGACAGAGGCGGGCTCTGGTAAGGGGGTCAGACAATCACCTGTTCATCTTTCTGTAGGGGCGTATTGTCCCTGCATCCCTCTCCGTGCAGTGGGCAGCAGAGGACCTGCCTTTCCGCAGGGTGAGGTCTTCCCTGTGTGAGTGGTTGTGTCACAGGGAGGGAGTGTGTTGATTCTAAACAATAAGCAGGGTATTTTTCTTATTCAGGATTGCCTTCTAAAGAATCCAGTTACATGAAGAAGCAGCCCTGAAGAGGAAAGAAAAGGATTCAGAAATGGCGGTGCCTCAGGTACAAGTGATGTTGTTGGTGGGTCGTCTGAGTCCCCCTCCTTTCTGAAATGCCCAGCACTGGGCTTACTGATCTCTATGTTTCACTTAGACTAAAATTTTATTTTATTTTATTTTTTTTTTTATTTTATTGAGATGGAGTCTCACTTTGTCACCCTGGGTAGAGTGCTGTGGCATCACAGCTCACAGCAACCTCAAACTCTTGGGCTCAAGAGATTCTCTTGCCTCAGACTTACAAGTAGCTGAGACTACAGGCACCTGCCACAATGGCCAGCTGTTATTATTGTTGCTTTTGTTCTCATTCTTGTTTAGCATGCCCAGGCCTCTTTCAAACCTGCCTGCCTAGTTATATATGGCCAGTGCCCTAATCACTGAGCTATGAGCACCGAGCCCCTCAAAGTTTTTCATACTGGGAAACCGTATGCCCAGCAACACCAGTTCCCCCTCTGACTTTTCATTTCTCAGCCATCTGTCACGTTGTCTTTGTAAGAATTTAACGACATTAAGTATTCCATAGGAGCAGAATCTCATACTCTGTCTTTTTATGACTCGCATGTTTTTCTTAGCATAGAGTCCTCAGGGTCATTTTATAGCATGTGACAGAATTTCCTTTTTTTTTTTTGGTTAAGGCTCAGTAATGTTGCATTACATGCATATACTATATTCTTGTTACCCATTCATCTGTAGATCATGTGCTCATTCCTTCCTCCTTTTGGCTGTTATGTATGATGCTGTGATGAGCTTGGGAGTGCAGATATCTCATTGAGAGAAACCTTTCAAACTTTCACATATACACACCTAGAAGAGGGGTTGCTGGATCATGTGGGACTTGTATTTTGAAGTTTTTGAGGCACTCCCTTGCTGACTTCCATGATGGATACACTGTTTTACTTTTGCAGCAACAGTGCATGAGAGTTCCCACTTCTCCACATGGACTTAGGGTCTTCTGTTCTAACATTAGTAACCCCATTATGCCCCCAAGTCTTTCTGTGATGTTAATTTGCATTTGTCTTGTGATCAGTGATGATGAGCATCTTTTCATGTGCCTGTTGGCCATTTGCTTTTCTTCTTTGGAGTAATGCCTGTTGAAGTCCTTTGCCCATTCTATAATTGGTTCATTTCTATTTTTGTTGTAAAGTTGTAGAAGTTCCTCATATAATCTGGATATGAACCCCTGTCAGAGACATGACTTGCAAATGTTTCCTCCCATTCCAGAGGTTGCCTTTACTTTTTTGGTTGATAACTTTGATGCATAGAAGTTTCTTATTTAGATCTAGTTTCTATTATC
The DNA here is from genome assembly GCA_963574355.1 of Loris lydekkerianus. Lineage (NCBI taxonomy): Eukaryota > Metazoa > Chordata > Mammalia > Primates > Lorisidae > Loris > Loris lydekkerianus. The sequence goes on from CAUYPK010135207.1 coordinate 2,261, forward strand.
TGTATTAGTTTTTTTTGCCTGTGCTTTTGGTGTTATATTTCAGAAATTCGTTCTAAGCTTAATGTCTTACAGTTTATCTCCTGTTGGTACATGGTTTAGTGTTTTTTAGTTGAAACGGGTTCCCAACGTTGTCTGCTATTTTTTCTTAGAGTATATTCAGGGATATCCAACCTCAGACCTGCACGCTACATGTGGATTATTTCAGGAACGATTTGCTCATGGATTTTTCGAGTGTATAATTTGATTGGTTTTAATATATGTAAACACTTGTGAAATCATAGGACATTAGCTTTTTTTTTTTTTTTTTTTTTAAAGTTTTTGGCTGGGGCTGGGTTTGAACCCACCACCTCCGGCACATGGAGCCAGTGCCCTACTCCTTTGAGCCACAGGTGTTGCCCTGCTCATGGATTTTTCAAAAATCGTTCACAGCCTGTCTTTGCTCATCAGCTTTTGTTAGTGTTTGTGTATTCAGTGAGTGGCCCAAGACAATTCTTCCTCCAACATGTGGCAGGAAAAAAAAGATTAGACATCCATGTGTGACATGTGTTCTTAGTAAAATGGCTTTACAGCTTTCTCTCCTGAGTATTATGTTGGTATATGGTATTTATTTATTTACTTACTTATTTTTCTCGAGACAGAGTCTCAAGCTGTTGCCCTGGGTAGAGTGGTCTGACATCACAGCTGACAGCAACCTCAAAGTCTTGGATTTAAGTGATTCTCTTGCCTCCGCCTCCCGAGTAGCTAGAACTATAGTCGCCTGCCACAAAGCCTGGCTAGATATTTGTTGCAGTCGTCATTGTTGTTTCGGTGGCTTGGGCTGGGTCTGACCCTGCCAGCCTTGCTGTATGTGGCCGGCGCCATAACCACTTTGCTACAAGCGCCAAGACGGCATATGGTATTTAGCATAACGCTTAGCACAGGGAGGTGTTCAGAAGCTTGTCACTGCTCTTGCTGACATCATCTTGGATTTTAGATTCTGGCCTTTCCTTAAAAGCACCAGGAATGTTGTCATCTCTGAAGTCAGCATCCATCCTTTAGCTCATCTAGACACTCGATATCACTTTCTGTGTCAAACAGAGTATCTAACATACGTACAGAGATAACTCTGCATTGTTTTTTTATTATTCAGTTTCTTAAACGGTTCACAGGAATGAGAAATACCCTCATGTACAGGGTATTAGAACCTTCCGTGGAAGAGTATAATAAACCAGAAAAAGACACAATGTGCTCAGAAATACTTTGTTTGGCTTTATAGGAACACTCACCTCAATGAATCCATACTCTCACCTCTGTCTTCGTCTCTTTGCGTAAACCTAAGAACTCTACCCATAACCGTTTGGTAAAATGTGTTTTGATTTCAGAGCCCTTTGACATTCAGGGATGTGGCTATAGAATTCTCTCAGGAGGAGTGGACGTGCCTGGACCCTGCTCAGAGGACTTTATACAGGGATGTGATGTTGGAGAACTATAGGAACCTGGTCTCCCTAGGTGAGGATTACTTTTCTCCCGAAGTTAGGATCTATCCTTGCATACCTTTCTATTTTTCCTGATTTCTTCTTGGAACCCCCTGTGTTCTTGATAGAGATCAGAGTTGTATTTATTCAGAAATGAAAAGCTTCATAATATGCATTGTAGAATTTACCTGTCTCTTTGTTTATGTTATCTGCACCCGTCACCATACCAGGGCTGAGATATGCTTGAAACCACATGACTTTTAAAATAGCCAATTCTTTATTCCCTACGCCTGTGCTTTTGTTTCAGTAGTTTTGGGAACTCTGCTGGTCATCTACATCTTAACAGTATTCAGCAGTCATAAGTGGACATTCGGTGGATGAATTTCTGAAATATTTCCCTAGATCTCTTTGTAGTATCTGCCCTCCTACCTTCACAGGGCCCTGAGATTTAGAAGAGTGCCAGGACTAGATGTTCCTTTATTTTTTATTTCTATGAGCAGGAATCTCTCTTTTTGACCTGAGTATTATGTCCATGTTGGAACAAGGATGAGGCTGTGGACTCAGGAGAGTAAAGTGGAAATAGCAAAAAACTCTACTTGGGTGGGAAAGTGTGAACTATAATAAATTTTTTTTTCTTTCCTTTTTTTTTGTTATACGCAGAGTCTTACTTTGTTGCCCTGGGTAGAGTGCCATGGCATAGCTCACAGCAAGCTGAAACTCTTGAGCTTGAGCAATCCTCTTGCCTCAGCCTCCCAATTAGCTGGGAAGGCAGACATCCGGTACAATGCCCAGCTAGTTTTTCTATATTTAGTGGAGATGTGGTTTCAGTCTTAGACTGGTTTATGAAATTCTAGGCTCAGGCAGTCAACCAGCCATACCCTCCCAGAGTGCTAGGGTTACAGGCAGGAGGCACAGTGGTTGGCTCCCTTCCAATTTTTATATACCAAACCTGTTATTCTTTTTGGAAGGACACACTATTTATTAAATATTGTAGTTAGTGGCTCGTTGCCTGTAGTCCAGTGGCTACATATACCGGGGCTGGTGGGTTCAAACCTGGCCCTGGTCTTCCACACAACAATGACAACTACAATAACAATGACAAAAATATCTGGGCATTGTGGTGGGCACTTATAGTTCCTGCTACTTACAAGGCTGAGGCAAGAGAATCACTTAAGCCCAAGAGTTTGAGGTTGCTGTGAGCTGTGATGCCATGATACTCCACTGGGGTCGACATAGTAAGACTATCTCACAGAAAAGAAAGAAAGAAATATTATACTTAGAGAAGTTATTTTTATTTCAGTAATGTGATCAAGGGCAGTTTTGTGGTTTTTTTTTTCTTTATTTTTTTAAGACAGAATCTCACTCTGTCATCCTGGGTAGAGTGTCCTGGAGTCACTCTGAGAGTCACGTGATCCTCCTCCTCCTCAGCCTACTGAGTAGCTAGGATTACGGGTGCCCTCCACAAACCCTGGCTAATGGTTCTATTTTTAGTATAGACAGAGTTTCACTCTTGCTTAGGCTGGTTTCACACTCCTGGACTCAAGCAATCTACCTGCCTCAGCATCCCAGACTGCTAAAATTACAAGTATGGGAAACAAGGCCCAGCCCAAGGGAAGATTTCAGTAATATCCTCCTAACTTTGTTTCTTCAAACATCCCTTTACCTAACCAGCCACTGCATCATGATTCTGCACCCAGGATTTGTCTACGTTGCTATATCCTTGATAAGAACATTTTGTGTGTTTGTGAATACAATATGATCCCTCTCTTCTCCATGGCCACATCCAGGTATTTCCTTATAGGTCCTACTGAGAGCATACCTGCATATGATTTCCTACAATCTCCCACCCAAGTACCGACCAGGCCTGATGCACCTTAGCTTCTCAGATCAGAGGAGATTGGACACATTCAGGGTGGTATGGCCATATACAGTCTGCTAGAATCTGTATGTAGAAGTTTTTGAATACATGCTAGAAATGGAATTCAATGGTCATTCAATGTGATAAATTTACCGTATATACTTAATTATAGACGGTAATTTCATACTAAACATTGTAATACTTATAAACCTAATTACTTCCCACATCATCAAACCATCTCTCCTTTCAGTCTTTTCCATTTTAGCCTCACCACAGCTTTAATCTCATAGTTGAGAATGGGGTAGTTGTGTGTTGGTTGCTAAATCACTTTTCCTTTCCTACCACAGTCAGAATTTTAAATGACAGGGTATAATTCTTTTTCCATAGATTTGTATGTGTAATGTCTTTGTCTGCATACCCATGTAAAGACGTATTATGTATTTAGTGTTTTAGTCATCATAGTGGGGTTTTAGCATATTGGTTTTATTGGTTTTTGTATTGCTGAGCACACCAGTTTCTACAAGACCCCTTCCTCCAACACTACTCTCACTATGTAAACCTACTTGCTTACCATTGGCAAACAATTGCAGGACACGGCCTAACTTGTTATTTTCACTGGTGCCCAAATCATGATGTGCCGTGGGTGATGACTTACACACCATTGTCCATGAAGTATCACTGCGTAACTCTGTTGGCAACACAGTCAACACCTTTTGTGTCCCTCGAACTGTTCCTTCCATACTCCTGTTTCCTATGACCTGTTGCTTATGGTGCTGCTTGGAACAGCAGTTGCTCCTACGAACATGTCTGAGCCTGCACGCTTGGGGTCATGTCCTGTTTTTCTCATTTAATGTGCAAATTGGGGTTAGATGCACAAATGCTGGGGACCTGCTGATTTCACATGAAACATTGTTTATCTCTTAGTTCCTCTTAAAAGTCCGTGCTGATGGCTAAGAATACTACATTGTGTTTGTAAAGACTGTTTAATTCTGCATAGGACCTCAGCAGAAGAATTTTGACCAACATCAATATTCAAATCATAGTTGCATGAATTATGTTGTATAGGATCGTATTTCTCAATTTGTTCCTAGTAATGTTTTCTGTGACCCTAGTTCATACATTTTCCAAGTAAAACTACATCATTCCCTTCAGTCATTTAACACACATGTTCTTTCCACCCATTTGAGTGCTTTGCCTGCAGGGTAAAAATACTCTCCCTTAAGGGTTAACATGGGTTTTTGCGAAGTCTTTTGGTAAGACGTTGTTTCAGCTAGCCTTCCCTGCTTACTCTTGAATTACATGTAATCAGTTTTTCTTTATTTAAAAAGAAAAAGTTTTCGTAACAGTTAGGAAATTGTATATAGGAAATTATATGTTTTATAACTCTGCGTGCTGTGCCTATGCAACTCTTGGTATAATGTTGTATATTTAAAGAGGAGATATTTAATGACCATGTGTGATTCATCAGACGCATGTTGTTCTTTATATCTTGTAGGTATCTCTTCTACATATGTGATAAATCAATTGTCAGCTATAGAGAGCAGTAGTACAGAAGTATCCCCCACAATTACGTTGGAAAGGAATGAAAACCATGACAATGAAGACTTTTGCTTTAGGGAAATCCAAAAGAACATACATAACTTTGGAGGTCAGTTGAGAGAAGATAAAAGACATTGCAGTGGAGTCCACATCACTCCTCTGAGAAATCTCCCTGGTAGGAGAGATCACTATGATAGGAGGGATTCAGTAAACAAGCTTGTTAATAATCAGCTGGTATTGAACACCCAGTTATATCTACCAGAACTGCAGCTATTTAAGATTAAAGAGAAAATTTATGAATGTAATCCTATGGATCTGCCTGTCAACAGTGATTTCTTGGTTTCCCCACTGCATAAAATTCCTACTATGAAACCCCACTTTTCTCATGAACATAACTATGATCTTATGGATTCATTATTCCCACAAAGAAAGGAACCACATATAGTGACAGAACATTATAAATTGACTGACTGGGACAAGGCCATTAATCAAGGGTCACATTTGAATATTCATCAAATAACGCATGAGGAAGAGGATCGATTTAAACCTGATATATGTGCCAAGGTGTTCAATAAAAAATCAAGCCTTAGAAGTCATCATGGAGTCCATGCTGCAAAGAAAACTTACAAGTGTAATGAATGTGGGAAGGTCTTCAATTACATTTCACGACTTGCACAGCATCAGAGAATCCACACTGGAGAGAAACCTTACAAATGTAATGAATGTGGAAAGCTATTCCATGCAAGTTCAAAACTTGCACAGCATCGGAGTATTCATACTGGAGAGAAACCTTACAAATGCAACGAATGTGGAAAGGTATTCCGTGTAAGTGCATTCCTTGCACAGCATCAGAGAATTCACAGTGGAGAGAATCCTTACAAATGTAACGAATGTGGCAAAATGTTCATTTGGAAATCATCCCTACAAAGGCACTGGAGGATTCATACTAGAGAGAAACCTAGAGAGAAACCTCACAAATGTAATGAATGTAGCAAAATGTTCAGTGATAAATCATCCCTAGGAGCACACCAGAGGATTCACACTGGAGAGAAACCTTATGAATGTAATGAATGTGGAAAAGTATTCCGTAAAAGTTCAGCCCTTGCACGGCATAAGAGAATTCACACAGGAGAGAAACCTTACAAATGTAATGAATGTGGAAAGCTATTCCATGAAAGTTCAAAACTTGCACAGCATCGAAGTATTCATACTGGAGAGAAACCTTACAAATGTAATGAATGTGAAAAGGTATACCGTTTGAGGGCATCCTTTGCGCGGCATCAGAGAATTCACAGTGGAGAGAATCCTTACAAATGTAATGAATGCGGTAAGGTATTCTGTGAAAGTTCAGCTCTTACACAGCATCAGATAATTCACACTGGAGAAAAACCTTACAAATGTAATGAATGTGGCAAAATGTTTAATCGGAAATCATCCCTACAAATGCACTGGAGGATTCATACTAGAGAGAAACCTTACAAATGTAATGAATGTAGCAAAATGTTCAGTTATAAATCATCCTTAGGAGCACACCAGAGGATTCATACTGGAGAGAAACCTTACAAATGTAATGAATGTGGAAAGTTATTCCATGTAAGTTCACAACTTACACAGCATAGGAGAATTCATACTGGACAGAAACCTTACAAATGTAATGAATGTGGCAAAATGTTCACTCGTAAATCTTCCTTACAAATACACTGGTGGATTCATACTAGAGAGAAGCCTGATAAATGTAATGAATGTGGAAAGGTATTTAAGTGTATTTCACACCTTGCAAAACATCAGAGAATTCACACTAGAGAAAAACTAAAAATATAGTGAATGTGGCAAAATGATCAGTAGCAAGTGATCCCAAGGAAAGCACGGAAAGTTTCATGCTGAGAGAAACCTTACAAATGTAATGAATGTTAAAATGCCTTCAGTCGCATTTCACACCTTGCATGACAACTACGAATTCATACTGGTGGGAAATCATATAAGTCTAATAAGTATGGGAAATTGTTCAGTCAGAATTCATCATATAAGTCTAATAAATATGGGAAAGTGTTCAGTCAGAATTGCAAATCATTGGAGAGGTTATACTGGAGCTTATAGATATGATGAATATGGCAGTCTTTAGAAGGGAAGTAGTCTTCAATTCATGTCATATTTATCATTAGAGAATTCTTTTTCTGTTGTTTTAATCTTTTTGGTTTTTTACATGGTTTTTTTTTTGTTTTGTTTTTTCATTAAATCATAACTGTGTACATTGATGCATTTATGGGGTTCAGTGTACTGATTTGATATACAATGTGAAATGCTTACCTGGAACTGATTAACACATCCATCACAAGTTTAGTCTTAGTAGTTTTGAAATGTACCATTGCATCATGCACATTAGGTGAAGTCCCCCCAGATACCCTCCCTCTTCCTGCCTTCCTTGTCCCCTCCCCTCTCCTCTTCCCTTCTACTTTATGGATGACAGTTATGGTTTACCATTCATATGGATGTGTAGGGGATTATATATTGATTTCATAGTAGTACTGAGTACATTGGATACTTTTCTTCCATTCTTGAGACACTTTACCAAGAAGAATATGTTCCAGCTCCATCCAGGTAAACATAAAAGATGTGAAGTCTTCATCTTTTTATGCCTGCATAGTATTCCATAGTGCCCATATACCACAGTTTATTAATCCATTTATGGGTCAACAGGTACTTGGGCTGTTTCCATGTCTTGGCAATTATAAATTGGGGTGCAATAAACATTCTGGTGCAAATGTCTTTGTTGTTAAATGATTTTTGATCATCTGGGTAATTACCTTGTAGAGGAATTGCAGCATCAAACCACAGATCTACTTTCACTTCCTTGGGTATTCTCCAAACTTCTTTCCAAAAGGCCATATTAGCTTGCATTCCCACCAGTAATGTAGAAGTGTTCCCTTCTCTCTGCATCTATGCCAACATCTGTAGTTTTTGGATTTTGTGAGGTGGGCTAATCTTACTGCAGTAAGATGATATCTCAAAGTGGTTTTGATTTGCATTTCTCTGATGATTAAAGGTGGTGAGCATTTTTCCATGTGTTTATAGGCCATGCATATGTCTTCATTGGAGAAGTTTCTGTTCAAATCTCTTGCCCACATTGAAATGGAGTTATTTGTTCTTTTCTTATTGATTAGTTTGAGTTCCCTGTGGATTCTAGTTGTAAAACCTTTGTCAGAAGCATAACCTGCAAAAATATCCTCCCATTCTGAAGGTTGTCTGTTTGCTTTACTTACTGTGCTCTTGGCTGTGCAAAAGCTTTTTAGTTTCATAGGATCCAAATAATGGATTTTTGGTGTTGCTTCAAGTGCTCAGGGCATCCTCTTCATAAAAGATTCTCCTGGGCTGATTTGTTCAAGTGTTCTCCCTGCACTCTTCTACTATTTCTATAGTTTCATGTTTTAAGTTTAATTTTTTTTTTTTCTTCAGGTTTTGGTCGGGGCTAGGTTTGAACCCACCACCTCCGGTATATGGGGCCAGCACCCCACTCCTTTGAGCCACAGGTGCTGCCCTAAATTTAAATCTTTTATCCAGTGAGAATCAATTTTTGTTAATGGTGAAAGGTGTGGGGGTCAGTTTGTTTTCTATAGATCACTAGCTAGTTCACCCAGCACCATTTGTTAAATACAAAGTCTTTCCCTCTGAATATTTTTGATAGGCTTATCAAAGATGAAATGAGGATAGCTAGTTGGGTTCATCTCTTGGTTCTGTATTCTACCTCTCTGTTTTTGTGCCAGCACCATGCTGTTTTGATCACTATAGATTTATAATATAGATTAAAGTGTAGTAATGTGATACCTCCTGATTTGTTTTTATTTCTGAGTATTATATTGGCTATTTGAGTTTTTTTCTGATTGCATGTAAAATGAAGCACCATTTTTTCAAATTCTTTAAAGTATGACTATGTTGCTTCAATAGGGATTGCAATATATCTGTAGATTGCTTTGTGTAGTATGGACATTTTAACAATGTTGATTCTTTCCAGCCATGAGCATGTTATGTTTTTCCATTTGTTAACAACTTCAGCTATTTCTTTTCTCAAAGTTTCATAGTTCTCTTCATAGAGTTCTTTCACGTCCTTTGTTAGGTAAATTCCCAGATGTTTCATCCTCTTTGGCACTACTGTAAAAGGAATAGAGTCCTTGACTATGCTGTCAGCTTGACTATTGTTAGCATATATAAAAGCTAGTGAATGTAAGTATTGATTTTGTATCCTCAGATGCTTCTGTATTCCTTTATGAACTTCTAAGAGTTTTGTTGTTGAGTCCCTGGGGTTTTCCAGGTATAGGATAATATCATCAGCGAAGAGTGAGTTTGATCTCCCCTGACCCTATTTGGATATCCTGAAATCACCTTCTCTTGCCTGATGGTGATGGCTAAGACTTCCATTACTAGGTTGAATAGCAGTGGAGACAATGGGCATCCTTGCCTAGTTCCTGATCTGACTGAAAATGTTTTCAATTTTACTCCATTCAATATTTTATTGATTGTGGGTTTGCTGTAGATGCCCTGTATCAGTTAAAGAAATGTCCCTTCTATGCCTATTTTCTTAAGTGTTCTGATTATGAAAGGATACTGGCTATTATCAAAAGCTTTTTCTGCATCAATTGAACGACTCATATGTTCTTTTTTTGTTTGATGTATTATATTTATAGATTTGTTTTTGTTTGGGTTTGTTTTTGTTTGTTTGTTTGTTTTGAGACAGAGTCTCAAGGTGTCATCCTGGGTAGAGTACCGTGGCATCACACCTCGTGGCAACCTCCAACTCTGGAGCTTAAGCGATTCTCTAGCCTCAGCCTCCCAAGTAGCTGGGATTACAGGTGCCTGCCACAATACCCTGCTATTTTTTTGTTGTAGATGTCATTGTTATTTGGCAGGCCTGGGCTGGATTCAAACATGCCAGCTCTGGTGTATGTGGCTGGCACCCTAGCCACTTAATTATAGGCATCAAGTCTAGATTTGCATGTGTTGAACCAACTCTGTAACCCTGGAATAAAATCAACTTGATCAAAGTGTATAATTTTTTGGATGTGTTATTGAATTCTGTTCGTTAAAATCTTATTGAATATTTCTGTATCAATATTCATTTGTTATATCAGTCTCTAATTTCTTTCTTGGATCCTTTTCTGGTTTGGGATCAGGGTGATATTTGCTTCATAGAATGTGTTGGGAAGTATTTTTTTCTTTTTCTATGCTTTGGGAAAGGTTGTATAGTATAGCTACTAGTTCCTCTTTAAAGGTATGATAGAATTTGGATGTGAAGTCATCCGTTCCCAGACTTTTCTTTCGTGGGAGATTTCGTATTGTTGATGCTATTTCAGTGATTAATGTGAGTCTATTCGAGATTTCTAATTCTTTCTGGTGGAGTTAAGGAAGGTGGCAATTTTACTTTTCTGTTTCTGGTTAGGTTGGCCAAAGGATTATCACTTGTATTAATCTTTTCAAAAACCCAGCTTTTTGTTTCATTCATCTTCTGAGTGATTCTTTTGTTTTCAGTTTCATTTAATTCTGCCCTACTATTGGTTATTTCTTTTCTTTTGCTGTGTTTGGGGTTGGCATGTTCTTCCTTTTCCAGTTGTTTGAGATGATCCATTAAGTTGTTGACTTCCTCTCTTTCTGTTTTCTTGATGAAGGCTCCTGGTGATACCAATTTCCCTCTTAGGACTGCCTTAGCAGTATCCCACTGGTTTTGATAATTTGTGTCTTCACAATCATTTTGTTCCAAAAATTTGGTGATTTTCTTCGTAATCTTATCTTTGACCAAGCTATCATTCACCCTAAGATTATTTAGTTTCTATGACTTTGAGTATGAAGAGTCTTGTTGCTATTGATTTCAACTTTCATTCCTTGGTGGTCCAAGAAGATATAAGGATTAATTTGTAACCTTTTTAATTTGCTGAGGTTAGACTTGTGTCCTAAGATATGATCAATTTGGCAGGATGATCCGTGGGCTGATTAGAGGATATATATATTCAGTTTTATTAGGATAACATGTTTTTGTAGAGGTCTGTTAAGTCCATTTTTTTCTAGGGTCAGGTTTAAGTCTAATATTTCTTTGTTTAGTTTCTTGGAGGATCTATCCAAAACTGTCTAAGGAGTGTTAAAATCTCCATCTATTATGGTGCAGGGAGATATCAAGTTGTTCATATGCATTAAGGTTTGCTTTATAAATTGAGGAGCATTCTGGTTGTGTGCATAAATGTTCATTATCGAAATCTCTTCATGTTGGGTGTTTCCCTTGACAAATACATAGTGACCATCCTTATCTTTCTTTATCTTTGTTGGTTTAATGCCAATTGTATCTGGAAAAAAATTGCAGGCAGTACTGTTTCTGCTCAATAGAGAGAGATCCAAGAGTGCCCAACAGCACAATTGTAACCAGACGTCCACACCCCACCTGCCAGTCTCAGTCCACACTGGCAAGTCTCTTCTCCCCAACCCAGTTGGAGAGAGGGGACCACAACCCCACCCCCAAGTCTCAGTCCACACTGGCAGGCTTACTGGCTCTGTCAGAGTCAGAGGATCACACCTTTACCCTCAGGTCTCAGTCCACAGCCAGGAAGCCTCTGCTCACTGGACCAGGTGTAGTCAGGGACCAGCCCTGCCCACTGAATTCAGTTCACACCGGGCAACCACTCTCCTGCTTGTGGGTGCCATCAGAGCCAGTGGCTCTGAACCGCCTCCTGACAGACACAGCCCGAAGCGAGGGTCAGCACCACCACTGGCCAGGCAAAGTCATCACTGGGGAAACTGCTCCTCCTCCCTCCAAGTGTCCCTTTCTTCCCCTCCCTCTTTCTGACCCCAGTAGTCACAGATTCCGTTCTGATGTTCAGCAGTCCACAGTATGCCCAGATCTCTCAGTGCCGGGCTATCCGGCAGGTCCAGAAGAGGGGAGAGCAGGGCCAGCCTGACTCTGTCCCTGGGGCTAAGCGGGATGGTGAGCGTCGTGGCCCGAACAGGAACACATGGAGCCGGGAGTCTGTCGAAACAGGAACTCAACTATTGCGACAAGCAGCCGCTTATATAGAGGTGGGGAAGGGGCGGGGAAAGGAGGCGGGGGATGAGGTGGTGTGATGGGTGGTAACAGGGTTGGGCCAATGGCATGGTACCATGTTGGCTGTATCTAGGTAGAGGCAGTTTCAGGCTGGGCCTTGCTGAGTCATTGCTACGGGGAAGTAGCTCGATGGATTTACTTCTAGTCAGGCTCGGGAAGTTGCACTAGGCCTCAGGCACATAGCAGGGCCCAACAGAACTACAGGACCCTGGTGTCCCTGGGTGAGGATAACTGCTCTCACAGTCGGGCTCTGTCCTGTGTGTCTTTGCATTTTCTCTTCTGTCCCTTGTGGGAGCCCCCACATAGCTGGGCTGAGTTGGAAACCTTACTGACTCAGAGAGAAAAGCTCCATATTGATTCCGAACTTTCAACATCCCCTTTCTTCAGCTGTTGTGCCCCCTTCCTGACACAGCACTGTGGGGCCACAGCTTACATATGCAAAAAACCCTTATGGCAGACTTTTAAAACTCTAGTTTTCTCCTCTATTCCTTTTGACTAAGTAGTTGAAACAGACTTTCATACACACTCAGAAGGCAGCTATATGTGGATGAAGTTATGAAATATTTTTCTCGATACATTTGTGTTTTCCTCTGCCTTACCTAAACAGAGGGCTTGGATTTCAACAAAGCTATAGCACTTCTTTTTTTTTTTTTTTTTTTTTTGTTAGAGACAGAGTGTCATTTTGTCGCCCTCAGTAGAGTGCCCTGGCGTCATAGCTCACAGAAACGTCCAGCTCTTGGGCTTAGGCAATTCCCTCACGAGTGGCTGGGACTACAAGTACCACCACAATGCCCAGGTATTTTTTTTTTGTCATTGTTGCAGTTTTTGGCCCGGGGCTGTTTGAACCCACCACCTCTGGTGTATGGGGCTGGCACACTACTCCTTGAGCCACAGATGCCGCCTGCCCAGCTATTTTTTTCTTGCAGTTTGGCCAAGGCTGGGTTCGAATCCACCACCCTCAGTATATGAGGCCTGCGCCCTAGTCAATGAGCCACAGGCACCGCTCAGCCACAGCACTTCTTGATCCCTTGTTTAAACAAGCAGGACTCTTGCTTCCTGACCTGAGTGTTCTCCCCATGTTGGAGGGAAGAAAAGAGCCCTGGACATGGAGACTGAAGTGAAAACACCAAGGAATTCAAACCAGGGGAACTGGATCAAAGGTGTGCACTCAGGTAAGAGCTTAGGTGGGCACAGTGTGTGGGACCATCTGCGAGTGGAGAGGGAATTCTCAGGTTGAGCAAAACATTAACTCCTGCGAGCTCTAAGCAGGAACCTTTGTCTCAGCTTACCACTGTGTTCTTTAGACGAGGAATAGTTTATTTTTCACCCTCCAGTAGTGCTGCAGCTCAGAGACCAAGGTAAATTCTTTATTTTATCAGGCAAGACCTCTGTGAACTCTGGTCCTCTGACTGTGTGTGACAGAAGGAGGGCTATTTTCAAAGGGGTCTCTTTCCCCTGTGGTGTGTCCTATATTTCATTCCATCTGGTGCCCAGTTCCCTGTCCATACAGGTCAGAGCTGAGACCCCTGCCCCATTTCCTGTACTTGGAAGACCTGATTAGGATGTGTGTTGGGCCCTGCCATGTGCCTGAGGCCTAGTGCAACTTCCCGAGCCTGACTAGAAGTAGATCCATCAAGCTACTTCCACAATGACTCAGCAAGGCCCGGCCTGAAACTGCCTCTACCTAGATACAGCCAACGTGGTACCATGCCATTGGCCCAACCCTGTCACACATCTCATCCCCTGCATTCTTTCCCTGCCCCTTCCCCATGCTCTATATAAGTGGCTGCTTGACACAATAAAGTTGAGTTCCTGCTTAAAAAAAAAAAAAAAAAAGAATCTATTAAATCACTTCTACTTGGAGTACTGCTATGTGCTAAGCTTAACTGGAAGCCTTGGAATGGGCACAAGTTGCATGTCCTACATTTCATCCTTGTCTTGGCCCTGCAATGCACTGGAAATAAAGAGCAGAGAGAGGGATGGAGGGAGGGGGTTGGGGCCTTGGTGTGCGCCACACCTTTTGGGGGCAAGACACGATTGCAAGAGAAACTTTACCTAACAAATGCAAGCAGTGTAACCTGGTTTATTGTACCCTCAATGAATCCCCAACAATTAAAAAAAAAATCGCCACCTGTTCTTATACTAATATTTGGTTCAAGACGCCAAATGTGTTCAGCCCAAGAACGACAGAAGAGAGTCGGAATAAATGCATACTAAAGGTGGCAAAGTGAGGGAGATAGGAATGTCCAGGGGAAGAGGGAGTTGCTGTGGTCCACCCTCTGTCTAATCTTTTTACAGCATATGGGTAACTTTTATGTTTTACTTATTTTTAGTGTTTTGTGTTTACCTTCGATTTCTTTTCCTCAACAGTTTTAAAAAGGAAAAAGGGTCTAATTTTTTTTCATATACTGGGGCTACATTTTTTGATTATAAAAATACTTGATGGCCTTTTAATGAATGCCTTCCACAGTGATTAAATAAATGAGGCAAAAGCTATATTAATTAGTTGGATGTAAGCACTCTAGTTTGTACAAAAAATCAACAAATTGAATCCCACAACAGCATAAATGTATTCATGATCTACATATATGTGACTTAATAAAAGAAAAAAAAAGAAAATTCAGTGGCTTAATTTAGAAAACATGTTAACAGAACACTGTTTTTGAAATTGCAACAAAATCTACATAAGTGATTTGTAGGTATAAAGAATAAAAATAAAGGTAACTTTACCTTTCTTAAATAAAAAAAGTATAAGGCAAATTTGCATAATACTCCAAAAATAATCAGGGAAAAGAACAAAAGGATGAAAATGATAAAAAGAGAAGATTATAGCTATGGGAACAAAAGCACAAGCTTCTGAAAATAGGCATTGCAGAGGGGAACCAGGACAACAGGGGCAGACACTAAACTTGAAGATATAGCAGAAGAAAACAGTCCTGCACTTAAGATACTCAGATCTTACACTGGTTCTCCACAGCAGACACTATTGGCACCCTGCACTATTTCCCCACCACCCCTTTCAGAGTCCACCTGCATCTACAGTGGATGCTTCTTGTGCCACCTGACAACTCCCTGCCTCAAGCACCTGCATTCCTCTGCTATCCTGGGAGCTTGTTCAGCCTGTGTGCCAAGAAGCCTCCAGGCTAAATCAACCAAGAAGGAACGGGATTGGGTGGAGAAATGCCTCCCCTTCACAGGCCAGGGCAATTCTACAGTGTGCTATACATTATCCCCCAACATCCCCAACAGGATTGAGCCCTAGTTGGCCCCAGCTGTAATCCATTATCACATTAACTTAGCATTTATCAGCTTTTCCTTCCCCCTCACCTCACTTCCCCACTCCATAACTTGCACATCCTGGGGTCACCTCCCAATTAAATGATCTGTACCCAAGTCCTTGTCTCAGGGTCTGCTTTTAGGGAAACACAAGCTAAGACATGCCCCAAATATGTCAGAGGAAAATCCCTGACTGTATTCAGAAAGAAAGAAATTCCACATTTAATGTGGATAAAATTCCACATTAATGTGTGATGTTTAATCAAGTAAATGGCTCCCATGTTTTGAATTAAGGAGCTTCGAGGCAACACTGAAGTGGGTAATAAATAAGTCTTCCCAAATCTCACCCCTTTCACCACTTCTCCCTCCTTCGGGCTCCACTATTTACAGTTTATAATTCCCAGAATGCCCCAGGGCATGATTCCTATTCCTCGGCTCCCCCTCTTGTCTTTCAATTCCACAGTAAAAGGGATTGCACCTTAATGGCTTTGCATCACAAGTGCATTGCCCAGTACTTTACACGTAGAAGGCTCTCGATAACTTTGCTAACTAAATATTGGGTTAATCACTGGGTCCTAGAGCTGGCGCTGCCACTGACTAGCTGTGCAACCTTGGACAAATCATTTAACTAGTCTGTCTTAACTAGTCTAACTACCTCCATACAAAATAAGAAAACTCAGCTCAATATTCTCTAGAACCAAGTTATTACACAAATCCAAATAAGCAAAATTTCTACCCACTGACTGATCTCTTGAACCTGGTTAACACAGCATACAGCTATTAGGAGAATAGCCAAATATTTATGGACCACACTGTTCTATAACTATGGTTTTCCTCAAATCCTAGCATTTAAAAGCCTCTTTGGGGGCCTAATAAAATTCTACAGGTGATAATAATAAAATCCCTTCATTGTGTGGACCTATGCTGTCCCATGTGGCTATTAGGCCATTAAAATGTGCCTGGTCCCAAATGAGATGTAAGTGAGTATGAAACACACACTGGATCCTGAAAATTTAACCCCAAGGAAAATAAAAGAAAGTAGACTATCTCAACAATTGTGTTCATCTTCAATGAATATGTGTACATGTTAAAATGGTCACATTTAGTTCTGGGTCTCTTCTCCAATATTTACTTATGGAGAGGGACCCATCTCTCTCTTCCAGACATATTCTATTCTCGTACCTTGTTTTCCTTTGTTCTGCAATAAATGTATGTGATGAAAAAAAGATCATTTTTGGATATATTGGGCTAAATAAAATATATATTAAGATTAACTTAGATTTTTTTACATTTTAATATAGCAATGAGAATATTTAATGTGAAGAAAATGTAGCGATTCACATCTTATTTCTACTAGACAGTTGCTGATCTAAGAACTAAGAGGAATGAAAAGATGAGTGCCTCAGTCTCTAACTTTCAAGACTATTTTAGTATAGTAGAGAGAGAGATGGCAAGAAGGAATAGACCCAAAAGTAACTAATAGAAGGCAGAGTAACAGTGAGACAGAATACTAGAGGGACAAATGCTATGTGATAGAAGGGAGAAAGGAAATCTATAACTAGACTTTATTTGGGGAGAACCACTTTGGGTCTGCTCCCACACAGAAGACCATGCTGTGTTTTGTCACCATTTTTCTTGCAGAGATTTGTGCATTATCGCAACGGGCTTTTGCTAACAGTTACAGAGAAACTTAGGGAAAGCCAAACCAAGCCTAGTCTCAAAGATGTTATTGTCCCCAAAACGCTTTGAGAACAAGAGAAAATCTTGTTTCTGTTTCCTGCCTGTGGTGTTAAAATCCATCCAGGGACAGGATGATATAAATTCCCCAAAATAAAGCTTTACTCTCCCCATATCCCTCTAAAAAGATAAATTGTTATTCACAATGCAAGCTCTTCAACTGCTTAAGTGGTCCTTCCAATAAACATTTTGAGAAATGGGTCCCCCAGGTGCTTATCAATTTTTCCAGTCCCTCGATGAGTGTATCAAGGTGACTTTATGACAACTGGATGGAAAAATGGAAAACAATGTGTGGCAGAGTTGCTGGGGTCGGTTTACTTGACATCCATTTTGTAATTCCAGCTTCACCACAATCTTGGGTGATAGCAAGTGCGGCCTAAAGGCAGTGAAGGGAGTCTACCTTTGACAACCCAATAACTCTCTCCCCTTTTTCCTTACTAACAGAACTCTGCTTTTGCTGGTGGAAGCAATAGGCTGAGCTAAAAACTATATTCCCCAGCCTCTCATGCAGGTAGGATGACTGTGTGACCTAGTTCAAGCCAATGAAGCATAGATGGAACATGTACGGGGCCACCAAGAGGGCACTAAGGCAGGCTCGGATAAGGCACCCTCTGCTCTCTGGGCTTGGATAGGGCACCCTCTGCTCTCTGCCCTACTCATCTTCCTGCCTGCAATGTGGGCACAGCACAGGAAGAGAAGCAGCTGACTGTGACCTGAGCAACAGTTGCACACAGAGGATAGCCGAGGAGAGGGGTAGAGCCTGAGGACTTGATATCATTGTGGAGCCACTACCTCTACACTATCCACCTCTGGATTCTTTGTTACCTAAAAAATATTACATTAAATAACTGTTTAAGCCACTGATTTAAATATCTTTCATAACTGATACATTTTAAGTTGGCTGGTTGCTTTGTGTACCCAACTGATGATTCCAGCTTGTGTTTTCCCCATTGGTGATGTACCAACCCAATGTCAATGACAATGTCAGTGTCCATCATTGCTGCTATTGGACCATAGAATCTAAAAGAATAAAGCCCCAGAACCACAAGAAATATTATATTGGATGTGTCCTGTGGTTTTTCTAGTCCACTGTTGTCATTGACTGTCTTCCCTGACACTTATCTCAAGAGCTTGAGGTTGATAGTAAACAATATATCTTGAGTACTTGCTATTGTCCAGGCTTATTTTAAATGTATTATGTGTCATTATGCATTTAGTCCTTAGATGAACTCTTTGAGATAGGCGGTTAATTTTCCTATGATACAGATGAGGGAGAAAAGAGGGGCATATGGAGTTATAAGTGATGTACCCCAAATCCCAACTCCTAAGTGGTAGATTCATCAGAATTCAATTCCATGTCAGCTGATGCTACAGCCTGCTCTCTACTGCCCATACTTGATCACTTCCAGCTCACAAAGAGCCCTAAATTCTTCCCTCAATGATGCTTTCAATGTGTAGTGGCCATTCTTTTTTGTTTAACCTAGTTAATGTTTTAATGTCTCTTGGAACTACTTACAGTTTTACTCACTGCTACCTCTCGTGCTAGGGTTCAAATTCATCAGCAGCACCACAGGCAGGGTCACTCAGGATGCACCTCCTCCTGGTGGTGGTTTAGAGCTAAAAAGGCCCTCCATGCTCTTCAGCTGTGGATAGTTTCTGTTTTCCCAGGATCCTGTCATGTTTAGCATTTGTTCTGGGTTTTTCAGTTTGAAGGAAGTAATGCTACGAAGAGATTCATTTATATAACCAGAATTGATTTTGTAGATTTCTATCTTATAATTCCAACTTCTGCAATGGTGTCATGTAGAATGTGAGACCTATATAAACAGTGAATAGAATTATCCTTTTAACAAGTGATTAAATATTACACATGGTTATTAATAACCAATTCCTTCTTTTCCAATTTTTTCCAGACACAGATTTCTTAGCACTGTTCTTTCAAGGAAAGCATGCAGAGCTCAACTGATAAAATGAAGTGCTCTCAGACTAAGGCAGGCACTGACAATGTATCATTACCTATTACTGGCTAACAAAGCACCCCAAAACTTGGTGATTTAAAACAATAACCACTTTGTTTGATCATGAGTCTATGTATCAGCCATTCAGGCTGGACTCAGCTGAGTAGTTCATCTGCTTGTCTAGCTTGGGGTAACTCTTATGAGTGTAGTTATCTGGTGGTTCAAATGGGGCTGGATGGTCTCAAACAGTGGACATTAAGCATTTTGGCCTTCATATCCCTTTGCACACATAAAAATTGTTGAGAACAACAAAAAAAACTTATATTTAACTGAGTTATATCTATTGCTATTTACCATATTAGAAAATAAAAAAATTTGAAAAAAGAATACATAATCACACTTTTTCTACTACCCATCAGAGCAATGGTGTCATCATGTACCATGTTGGGGAAAAACTGGAAAACTCTACTGAATACATGTGAAACAATGAGAGAGAACTTTTGACGTCATGAACTTCCTGAAAGGGGCCTAGGGACCACCAAGAGTCATCAGACCACACTTTGAGAGATGCTGACCTAAGATGACTTAACAATTGGTGCTGGCTGCCAGCTGGGCCTCTCTGTCTACAAGATCTTTCAGCCACAAGGAAGCTAGCCTGGCCATGGTGATCTCAGGGCAGTAAAAGAGTAAAAGAGAAAGTTCAACTAAAGTCTTAACACCTTGATTATAAATCACACAAGGATGCCTCCACCATTTAGTATTAATCAAACAAAATCACGGAACTATCCCAAATTCAAGGGGGAAGGAAATAAACTCAACCTCTTGATGGTAGAAATACAAAGATACGGTCTTCTTTGAAGCAATCCTCCTTGGATAGTTAACCACTTCCAGAATTGGGTGGTGGTAGTAGGACAAATATTTGATGCCACTGACCTGCTGGTCACAGAGTGAACCATCTGGTGGTGCATGATTCATTCTCAGCCTAGGAGATACGGAAACAAATCAGGTCACCAGTTAGTGGTGCTTGTAGGAACACAAGAATACAAATATGTGAAATTTGTGTGGGAAATAGAGGCTAGGCAGTCCTTCCGTAGAGTATTTGAAGAGTAGGCTGGAAGTTCTTTTTCTAGTGCTTTTGTCATTTATGGAATGGGGTAAATCTCAACCATTTATTTATTTTATGGTTTGGTAAAGTTTCTTTTACTATTACAATTAGGTTAACCATGTAATTTATAGTCTTAATGAAGACAATTTCAAAGTGAAAGGGGGAGGGTCTAAAATGAAATATTTGTTTATTGACCAACATTTGGTTTTGTTATACTGTCATATCTAAAAATAGTTTTATTAGAAATAAAATCTTTCAAAACTATTTAATAAAAGTCATATATACATGTATACATGAAAACAGAATGAAAACATTTTTGTTAATAATCTTCACATGAAGAAACAATAAAAGCAGAACAATAATTTTTCTGTTCTGAGGTCACCCTTGAACAACACAGGTTTGAACTGCGTGGGTTCATTTGTAAGCTCTTCTTTTTTCAATAAATATACTAGAAAATGTTTGGAGATCTATGACAATTTGAAAAAATTCACAGATGAACCATGTAGCCTAGAAATATGGAAAAAATTAAGAAAAAGGTAGGTAATGAGTACCTAAAATATATGTAGATAATAGTCTATTTTATCAGTTATTACGTAAAATGGACATAAGTCTAGTATAAAAATTAAAAGTTATCAAAATTTATGCACACACTGACAGACCATACATGTGTGTTCTTGCAGTTGAAGGAAATATAAACAAACGTAAAGATATATAAGAGCAGTCCTGATCAGAAACCCCACTGCATTGGCATAGGGTAGAGGTAGGCCATCCCTCCCTACTTTAAATCTTGGCACTTGTTTCTTTTCCTTATCTTCCTTTCCTTCTTTTCCTGACCAAGAGGCAGCAGATGAGTTCCCAGACTGCAGTATTAAATCATAACGGCATAAAATTCACTGTACTACTATGCACACTTACTACTGGAATAGTAGAACTTACCTCCTGCTGCTATTGCGGTGAGCTCAATTGTTGCAAGTATCCGCTTAAAATGCAATGTGGAGCTAATCAGCTCTGTGTGAGCCATTCCTCTTTCCAGTAAATTGCATATCACAGTAAAAAGTGACCTCTCCCAGTCCTCCTAGTATTGTTCAGCGTGCATGGTGCACTACTGTAAACCTTGAATAACACCATGGGACCCTGATGAAGTGCCACTAGTGATGCTGGAAATGCTCCCAAGAAGCAGGAAAAAGTCATGACATTTACAAGGAAAGTGGAATTGCTTGATATGAACCATAAATTGAGGTCTGCCACTGCAGTTGCTCTCCATTTCGAGATGAACAAATCTAGTGTAAGGATCATTGTTCAATTAAAAAAAAAGGGGGGGGGGCGAATATGTGAAGTTCTCACTGTAACTACACCAGCAGGCACAAAAACCTTGCACTTTTTTGCAAAGTATCTTTTTGTCTTGGATTGAAAGTGCAGCTTTTCTGTGGGTGCGGAATTACTATAAGGAAGGCATACCTATACACTCTAACTCTGATTCAAGAAAAGTGAAGTCATTATACGACAAGGTAAAGCAAAAGAAAGGTGAAGGGTCTAAAGCTGGAGAATATAATACCAGCAAAGAATGGTTTGGTAATTTTAGAAAGAGGTTTGGCTTTAAAAAAAGTTTCAAGATAACAGAAGCAGCAGCTTCTGCTGACCAAGAGGCAGTGGATGAGTTCCCAGACATCATTAAGAAAAACACTGAGAGGTAAGGCCTGAACAGGTTTTTAATACAAAGTGCCCTATTCTGGAAAAAAAAAGTGCCATGAAGGACATTTATTAGCAAGGAAAAGAAATGAGTGTCAGGATATAAAGCAGGAAGGGATGGGCTAACTCTACTGCTCTGTGCAAATGCAGTCAGGTTTATGATCAAGACTTCCCTTACCTACAAACCTGCTAATCCTCAAGCCTTGAAGGGAAAAGAAACACCAGCTGCCAGTTGTTAAATTGTACATCAAGGTCTGGATGAGAACCTTTTTCTGAATTGGTTCCATCAATGCTTTGTCCCTAAAGTCAGGAAGTACTTTGCCAGTAAGGGACTGCTTTTTAAAGTTCTTATGACATTTGACAATGCCCCCAGCCACCCAGAACTCTCTGAGTTCAACACTGAAATCATTGGGGTGGTCTGGTTGCTCCCAAACACAATTTCTCTAATTCAGCCTTTAGTCCAGGGGGTCCTAAGGACCTTTAAGGCTCATTATACACAGTACTCTGTGGAAAGGATGGTCAGTGCTGTGGAAGAGAACCCCGATGGAGTATGACGCATGCCTGGAAGGCTTACGCCATGGAAGACGCCACTGTTACAGAAAAGCTGTGAAAGCCATTAAGCTCAAAACAATAAATTCCTGCTGGAGAAAACTGGGCCCAGATGTTGTGCCCAACTTCACAGGATTGACGTCAGAGCCAATCAAGGAAATCATAAAAGATATTGTAGATGGGGGGGGGGGTAGGTGGGGTGGAGGATGAAGGGTTTTGAGATACGGATCTTGGAGAAATTCAAGAGCTAGCAGACACCACACCAGAGGAATTCACAGAAGACAGCTTGAGGGAAGCGTGTGCTTTAGAACTAGTGGCAGACGATGAGGAAGAGGATGTGGAAGAAGCAGTTTGTGGAAACAAACTGACATTAGACAATCCGGCAGAAGGGTTCCAGTTATTCCAGACTGCTTTTGACTTCTTTTATCACATGGACCCTTCTCTGATATGGGCAGTTGAAACTAAAGCAAAGG
>CAUYPK010135208.1:0-51181 GCA_963574355.1 Loris lydekkerianus
ACGAAAACTTCCCAAATATTACTGAAGATCCCAACCAACTTCTTTCAGATAGATATCAAACCCTGGGTAATCTCAACTAAAACAGGGCTTCTCCAAGACACCCTGTAATGAATGAAAAAGTTCTGCACTCAGCCATAAGTAAGTGCCAACTGACCTACAGAGGCAGAGCCATTAGGACGACAGCAAACTTTTCAACTGAAACCTTCCAAGCAAGGAGAGAATGATTATTTACCTCCAGCAGCCTTATACAAAACAATTTTCATCCCAGAAGTCTGTATTCCGATAAACTAAGGTTCAAAATTGATGGAGAAATAAAATATTTTGTGAATATGCAGATGCTGTGGATATTCACCACAAGAAGAAAAGCAGTACGGAAATACTTAGACCTATTCTCAACACTGACCATCATAATGGACCACAAGCAAAGTAAACACTCAGAAGCTTCAGGTCAAACACTTGGGAGACTACTCTTTAGTTGCCATGGAGATTGGGGCCTGTCTTCCTGATTTAGTTGCCCTCAGTCAGTGCCTGGTTGTTGTGAGCATTCACTCCCTGCAGTTTTAGAGTCTTAAAGCTTTCCCCGGAATCCTTAAGAGGCATGTTTCACAGTGTCACCTGACAATAATTCCTGGGGGTGTGGGAGTTGCTCTTTGTCTTCTCCCATATTCTGTTATTTTTGAGTGTCAGACTTTGTGTATAAAAATTTGTAAGACAATTTAAGAATTTTTACAATGTTCTTTAAGAGAAGATTCCCTGTTTTTCTACATGACAGCAAGGATTGGAGAAGTAAAGAATCCAGACAGCATTAGTGCAATCAAGAAATGAGATAAATCAAGATGGGTTTGAGTGCCTTTGAGGACTACTCTATTGGCTATTCTCACCTGCTCCCAAAATTGTCCTAAAGGAAAGCCTGACTATTTGAAAAGGAATCCTGTAGACCTTAGATTTCACTTGTGAAGGAAGAATACAAGTTCCCCACCACTGGCTTTTAGTGTTTGATAGAATTTTTTTTTTTGAGGCAGTCTTACTCAGTTGCCCTGGGGTTGAATAATAATAGAGATCCCTGAGGGGAAGAAGATTGGCCCAAAGGAATGGAAGCCATGGCATCATAACTCACAGCAACCTCAAATTCTTGGGCTTGAGTGATTCTCTTGCTTCAAGTATCTGGCACTATCAATGCCCACCGCAATGCCTGGCTATTTTTTAGAGACAGGGTCTAGATTTTGCTCGGGCTGGTCTGGAACTCCTGAGCTCAAGCAATTTGCCCAACTTGGCCCCCCAGAGTGCTGGGATTACAGATGAGCCACCACACCTGGCTCCATTTGACAGAACTTTCACAGATTTCTTTAGGAATAGTATTCATTTAAACAATGTAGCTGAAAAATATAGAGAGCAAAGGATATTATTAAGTAAGCCCTTGTGGGTAGATGGTTGTCTTACATGTAAACTTGCTGAGGCACAGATAGAGCTCTGCATCACTTTCCAGAAAAACATTTTAAGGCTCCATGTATAGGCAGGCAGGAAGGAGTTCACTCTCTGTAGAGAGAAGTCCTGCAGCCAGTCAGGAATGAGAGCCCCGTGTAAGTGATCCCTAATAAATTCATCTAGCCCATAAAGCCAGACTGTATGGCACCTTCTCATTTTGGGGGGGAGGGGAAGTTTTTCTATACTGTCCTGGAATTTTCCAGAAACAACTTGTTCCTCAGGGTAAAGCATGAATAGAAAGTTCCACCCAGCTTTTCAGATTTCGTTTGTGGCCTTTAGAATTATTCCAAGTATTTAGAGAAAAAATTCCCTCCAAATGCAGAGTTTAGTTCTTTGGGTTTACATCAAATATTGATCCCACAGATCCTTTGTTACTTGTTGGTTTTTAAAATGCTTGTATGTACGTGTACTTTACATCCCTCTAGCACTCCGGTTTGTTTTAATTTGGCGATTCAGTATACAAGAAGCCATTTTTGCTTTATATATCTTTAGCTTTCTAGTTTTGCAATAGATATGACTTACAGAGTTACCATAGATTGTGCCAATATTTGTTAATTTTAGTTAATATTTTTAATGTATTTTCTATTGGAATAAATGAATTCAGATTCTGGGCTGTTGTAGGCATCATTTGATAGGGCAAACGTTTATGCCTTATTCATGTAAGCAGAAAGCAGTTAGCAATTCTTTGAATTCATCTGGAAGGGACATAGAGAATGATTCTTTATGCATATAGTAGTCTTCCTCTTGGAGTCATAATTTAATTCATGGTAACTTTGATCATACCAGATAGTTTTTCCAAATCAAAACGTTTGTGCGCCTTTTCACAGTTGCCACTATGAGAGGCACAGTGTTTAGATGGGCTGTTTACCTCTTGGAAATAATACATAGGACATTTGGGTTGCTGGATTCCATCCATTTATTAGGCAAATTGAAAATGGCCAACTTTTAGTGGAGCCCATTATATGAGAAAGAGTTTTGTTGGTTCAGATATGTATATATATGGGTTCCCTGCCTGTAGCTCAAGCAGCTAAGGTGCCAGCCACATACACCAGAGCTGGTGGGTTCACATCCAGCCCAGACCTGCCAAACAATGACAACTACAGCCAAAAAATAGCGAGGCATGGTGGCAGGTGCCTGTAGTCCCAGCTACTTGGGAGGCTGAGGCAAGAGAATTGCTTGAGCCCAAGAGTTGGAGGTTGCTGTGGGCTATGACATTAGAGCACTCTACCAAGGGTGACAGCTTGAGGCGCTGTCTCAAAAAACAAAAAACAAAAATATCCCCCAGATATGTATTTATGTGACTCTTTTTTGGAGGCTGTCATAACACAAACATCCAATATTTAACTAAATATATGCTAAAATAAATATGCTTAATGGAGCCAATGACAAGCCAAGTTAAGAAAATAACAGTGGAAGCCTTTAGGTGGTGTTCATGTGATGGAAAATAACAATTTTTTTTTCTTGTCCAAAATAGTCATTAAGTGGGTATTGGACTACAATGAAAGAATTCAATTAGTGGACTAAAGATCATTACATTCAGGCCTTGATCAACAGCCTCTACTCCAATGTAAAACTATGTAGAGCTATGATTACCTATCTTTCAGAGAATTAGAATGTCAATTTTATCTCTAGGGCTCTCTGAACTTCAGGGCTTCTGGGGAAGAGACTTTCTAAGAGTCTATCTATTCTAATTAACTCATCTGTAATGACCTCCACTCTCTCTCATTTCTAGTAATTAACTCATCTGTAATGACCTCCACTCTCTCTCATTTCTAGTAATGACGTAAAATTTGTAAATTCTATCTGGACAAATGAATGGAAGTGTTATTTTCCTGATAACAAAACACAAGAGATTTTTGAAACCCAATTTTCTTCCATGCTGGAGTTTATATTCTGGTGGTATCTAGTCTTCTAGGTGTGACGTTTTCCTCATTGCTTGCAGAAACTTGTGGAATGTCTTAAATTCCTGCTATGATATTGGAGAGATATAGGGAGATTATGTTGATTAAAACAAATCTATTCACTTGTAGATTTGGTTGTGGGGGTGCACTTGGAATGTCTGAATACTGAGGAGGTCTTCTACTACCTGTGAGAGAGGTCTGTCATTGGCTTACCCAGTATGTTAGATTCCAGCTTTTGTCTTCTAGGTACAGAACTTAATAGGTAAGCACATGAATGTCATTAAAAGTCCTCAAAGTGAAGTATTTTGGTTGCTAAACAATAATTGACAGAGAAGAGTAAAATTCAAGCAACTATGTTTAATGTGTTGAAATTCTAGTTTGGTTGTACCACCAAATTATTGGCTTGGCACGGTAATTTTTGATAATTAGGTAGTTTTTGCACAGTCTTGCAAACACAGCACTTTTGTTTTTTGATGAAAACATTTTTCAAGCAGGTGAAGATATTCAACTACATTTGTACTGTAAATATGACATTATGTTTAATTGCCTTTATATTTCAGGCTTTGGATGCTTTGACACCTCTCTGAACGCCTGAGATATGGGAAGCCTGTGTGGATACATGAAAACTATAGCCACTTGATCTATTTTGAGATCCAGTGATCACTCATATACTATCCTACATTCTATGATCACAACCACATGGATGAGGTATGTACAGTTACCTTTGGGGAAGGAAGCAGTTGCTTTTCAGGACCATGGACAAGGCTTCAGGTGTACATTCTGAAATGACTCATTGAAAATTCCTGTGATGTGTTGAAATGAAGCTAATGTCTTAAATACCACTTGTTTTTGTTAGAGATATCTGAATTGGAAAAATTAAGCTGTCGATACACAGAAATTGATCAGAATATACAAAGTACATTTGGTTTTAGTTTATAGCCTCATAGGTGTTGATTTTTATTTTTGCAAATAAGACAAGCAAGGTTGCGTGTTACATGTATAACAAACTAATAGATTTATAATATCAGTTTTAGGTATACTACATTTTACATGACATGTTAATAATGCTGTAAATTATTTTCACCTATATTTGAATTAGAGAATTTAAAATTGCATGTTTTACCAAGGACCTTAGAGTGTAAAGTAAAAAATCCATATTATGGTCTAGAAGCATGATTTGGGCTTTTATGTATAAATATAGAAGTTATCCCAACAAACATGTTAGGGGCAATATCCTGGAAACTAACATGAGGACATTACCTTGTCTACTGTCATTTAGGAAGATTTATAAGACTGAAATTATGAAATCCTAGAGAGGGCATTTTGTTATTATGGAATTTTTGTTTAAAAAATGTCATGTTGTTAAGAAACTATGTTGAATTATTTTTATTCTAGAAAAGTGTTAGCAGAGTGTTTTAAGTGGAAAGCCCTTTAATACTGTTTAAAAATACTGAATCTTTGATGACTTAAACTACTGAGGAGAGTGTTTATACGCTAATTCACAATAAAAAGTTAAATTTCTCAATAGAAGATTTATCCTGGCGATAGCTATCACTGATGATTAAAGAGAGAAAGAGAAAAGGCACAAAACTTGGCAGTAAGTAATATTTGGGGACAAAGGAGAGTTGGTTGTAGATGACTTTATACCCTTATGTTCTCCAACATTTATGCTCTTTTTGGCCTATAGCTTCAACAATGACAGAAATGCTGAAGTATGTAAGGAGATGTGTAGAATATTCATCATAGCGACATCCAGAGGGAGCTCAGACTCTTCCTGCACATGACCTTCCTCACTTCCAAATCTATGTAAATGGACTCATGTCTATTCTTTTCTGTTCTTTAATTTGTCCTTAACCATCATCAGATCTAGAAACTATCAAAATCAATGCTTTTTTCTGTTTGAATTTTAGAAGTTTTCTTTACTAGAATCTGATCCTGTTTTTTTTTTTTTTTTTTTTTTTTTTGTTGTTTGTTTGTTTGCCATGCATACAGCAAAATGTCTCCTGAGTATCCCCAAGGATGCTGAGCAGGTTGGGCTTCCAGTACTTCTTCACTCAAAGAAATCATCCTAAAGAAAAAAATTTAAAATGATACTAGCCTCACTTAATTATCACAATAATATCCTTACCACCTGTGGATATACATTATTAACTATAACCTCTCTTTTCTTTTCTTTTTTGATTTGATTTTCTTTTCTTTTATTTCATCTCATGTAGCTCTCCTTCTGATGGTGGGTGATTTCCCCTGGTTATTCAGCAGACTTTTCTCCAAACTTCATCCCAGTGCAGGAAAAATTACTACTCACATATAATAAGATAGGCAGCTCTTTATAGATACAATTTTATTATATGTCCAGGAAGGAGTTAGTGAGTTTTCCTCATGAACTCAGGATATTTGCTTTATCCTGGACTATGTCTATAATTTTTTCACGTTGACTAAGATTGAGGTGATTTATTGTGATCCAATGTTCACAGGGAAGCATTCAAGAACACTGTTAATATCTCTCAGTTCTGAAAGTTTTAGCAGGTGCCAGGCTCTGTTGTAGGCACTTTATTGTAATAAACAACAACCCTAATGGGTAATGACTATGGGTGTCTTCATTCTAAAAACAGTGGCACAGTAGCACAGAGAGGTTTAGTAAGTTGCTCAACGTCATAGAGTAAGTGGTGAAGCTGGGATTGTGGCAGAGGCAGGGTGGCTCCACAGTCCATGTTATTCTCCACCATGCTCTGCTCTGTCTACAAAGATGTCTTGGATCTTATATAGGTACAACAGGAACGAGAAACTCAGGGTCATTACTTGCTCACTGTAATGATCAAATCTCATTTGCTATTGGCTTGTATTTTTATTTTTTATTATTTTTTTCATTTCTTTATTTTTTATTGTTGGGGATTCATTGAGGGTACAATAAACCAGGTTACACTGATTGCATTTTTTAGGTAAAGTCCCTCTTACAATCTGGCTTGTATTTTTAAAGTAACAATGATAATCTGGGATTTTTTTTTAGTAGGCTGGTTAATTTATTTTTAACTTAATTTTTATTAAATCATAACTGTATACATTTAGGGGGACAATGTGATTATTTTATATACAATTTGGAATTCTTAAATCAAATTGATTAACATAACCATCACCTTAGTTACTTATGTTTTGTGGTAAGACATTTATAATACACTCTTAGTTGTTTTAAAATGTATCTTTGCATTGTGCACACTAGGTGAGATCCCACCAAATACACTCCTTCCTCTTCTGTCTCCCCTCCCCCTCCCTCCACCCCCCTCCTTCTTTATGGACTATATTTGTGTTTTATCATTCCTATGAATATGTAGGTGATTATATACTGATTTCATAATAGTATTGAATACAGTAGATACATTTTTTTCCATTCTGGAGATACTTCACTAAGAAGAATATGTTCCAGCTCCATCCAGGTAAACATAAAAGATATAATGTCTCCACTTTTTTATGATTGAATAGTATTCCATAGTATACATATACCACAATTTATTAATCCATTCATGGATTGATAGGCATTTGGGCTCTTTCCATGACTTATAAATTATGAAATGGGCTGCAATAAACATTCTGGTGAAAATGTCTTTGTTATAAAATAATTTTTGTATATCTGGGTAGATAGCTAGTGATGGAATTGCAAGATCAAATGGTAGGTCAACTTTTACTTCCTTGAGAATTCTCCATACTTCTTTTAAAAAAGGCTGTATTAGTTTGCAAGCCCACCATCAGTGCAGAAGTGCTCCCTTCTCACCACATCCACACCAACGTCTGCAGTTTTGGAATTTTGTGATGCGAGCTAATCTTACCTGAGTTAGGTGCTATCTTAAAGTGGTTTTTATTTGCATTTCTCTGTTGATTAAAGATGATGAGCATTTTTTTCTTTTTTCTTTTTTTTTTTTTTGTTTTTTTGTTGAGACAGAGTCTATGTTGCCTTTAGTAGAGTGCTGTGGTATCACAACTCACAGCAACCTCTAACTCTTGGGCTTAAGTGATTCTCTTGTCTCTGCCGCCCAAGTAGCTGGAACTATAGATGCCCACTGCAGTGCCTGACTATTTTTTTTGTTTCTGTTGTCATTGTTGTTTAGCAGGCCCCGGCCAGTTTTGAACCCACCTACCTTGGTGTAGCTGGCCAGGGCTCTAACCATTGAACTATGGCTGCTGAGCCTGATGAACATTTTTCATGTGTTTGTTGGACTATCATTTTCAGAGATTTTTTTTGTTCAAGTCTCTTGCACACAAAGAAATGGGGTTGTTTGTTTTTTTCTTACTGATAAATTTGAGTTCTGTATAGATTCTAGTTATCATACCTTTGTCCAAATAATAACCTGCAAATTTTTCTCCCATTCTGAAGGCTGCCTGTTTTCTTTACTTGCAATGCCCTTAGCTGTGCAGAAGCTTTTTAGTTTAATCAGATCCCAGTAATATATTTTTGGTGTTGCTTCAAATGCTAGGGGGGTGAGGGGAGTCCTTCTCATAAAATATTTTCCCAGGCTAATATCTTCAAGCCTTTTCCTTGCACTGTCTTTTAGTATTTTCATAGTTTCATGGCTTAATTTTAAATCTTTTATCCACTGAGAATTAATATTTTTTCATGGTGAAAGGTAGGGGTCCAGTTTCAGTCTTCTACAGGTCACTATCCAGTTCTCCCTGCACCATTGGTTAAATAGGGAATCTGAGTGTTTTTGTTAGGTTTATTAAAGATCAAATGATGATATGTGCTTGGGTTCATGTCTAGGTTCTCTATTTTCTTCCCTATATCTACATTTCTATTTTTGTGTCAGTATCATTCTGTTTTGATCTCTATAGTTTTATAGTATAACCTGAAGTCTGGTAACATGATGTCTCCTGATTTGTTTTTATTTTTAACTAACGCATTGGCTATTTGAGGTCTTTTCTGATTCCATATAAAGCAGAGTATTATTTTTTCAATTTCTTTGAAGTATGACACTGATGCTTTGATAGGGATTGCATTAAATCTGTACATTGCTTTGGTTACTATGAAAATTTTAACAATGTTGATACTTCCCAGGCATGAGCATGATATGTTTTTCCATTTGTTAACCTTTCACCTATTCCTTTTTTCAGGATTACATAATTATCATTATAGAGATCTTTCACATCCTTTGTTAGATAAATTCCTGGGCATTTCATCTTCCTTGGCACCACTTTAGAAGGAACAGAGTCCTTGACTATATTTTCCACTTGACAATTATTGGCATATATAAAATCTACTGATTTGTAAGTATGAGGTACTGTTTTTTCAGTATAAAATATGAGAAATAAGGGCCAGGTGTGGTGGCTCATGCCTGTAATCCCAGCACTTGGGAGGCTCGGGAGTGGTGGTGGTGGATTGCCTGAGATCACAGATTTAAGACCAGTCTGAGCCTGATCTTGAGCCAGAGTGAGACCTCATCTCTAAAAAAAGGCATTGTGGTGGGTGCCTATAGTCCCAACTACTTGGGAGCCTGAGGCAAGGGAATCACTTGAGCTCAAGAGTTTGAGGTTGCTGTGAGCTATGATGCCACAGCACCCTACTGAGCATGACAAAGGGAGACTGTCTCAAACATCATCATCATCATCATCAACAACAACAACAACAACAACAAACATGAGAAATTAAAAGAAACATCAGGAAAATGAATGAATTTGGTCTATAATAATAATGACATAGATAGTTCACCTGGAAAGGATTCTGAGATTTTGTAGTTCAGTCTCATTACTTTCCAATGATACAACAGAGACAGTCTTGTACTTAAATTCAGAAAATAGCTGTTACATCGAACTTAGAATTTTCACTTGAGGATTCCTCCTTTTAGAATTTGGACATCGAAGTTCTATTTTGAGCACTCATAGTATATTAACAGTAAATAAAATCATGTTTCACGTTTTTTTTTTCCTTGTCATTTCAGTGTCTAATCCTTCCTTACTATCTAGCTAACGCCAACTGTTCTGAAAAAGTAATATTAGTTGCTAGCGTGATTATTGATGATAACCACAAGTTACTTTAATTCAGTTCAGAATCACTTGCCAAAAAGTAGGGTGATGTAAAAATATGTTAAGAATTTTAGTATAGATAGGGTGTGGTAACTCACACCTTTAATTCTAGAACCCTGGGAAGCCATGGTGGGTGGATTGCTCAAGCTTATGAATTCTAGACTATCCTGAGCAAGAGAGACACCCTGTCTTGAAAAGAAAAAAAGCAGCCAGGTGTAGTGGTGGGTGCTTGTATTTCCAGCTCCTCAGGAGGCTGAGGCGAGAGGATCATTTGAACCCAAGTGTTTGAGGTTGCTGTGAGATATGATAGCACAGCACTCTGGGTGACAAAGTGAGACTCTGTCTCTAAAAAAATAAATAAATAAATAAAATTGTATAAGTAAAGATGAAGTGGAGAGAATTACAAACAAGCAAAAAAAAAAAAAAAGACAGTTAAATAATTGTGTAGTTATTTAGTAGAGTTCAAAGTCTAGTCTTAGTATTTAATGAGAGATTCACAAAATCAGGATATGCTTTGGGGCATGAGAGAGTGAAGGTATGACAGTGGATTTCCATAGAATTGAGTGAGACATTTCAGAAAAGGTTATGTTTGTTGCTACACATCATATTGGAAAGATACCACAACTGCTTCAAATTCAAAGGATTGACTCGATTCCAATTTATTTTTTTATGGTTTATTTTTGCTACCAGAGATTAAGCATCTTGTGTTCAGGAACACTTTGCCTGATGCCTGTGCCATTGAGTAAAATATTTTACTTTATTTACCTATTATTTGACTGTGATTTATATCTCCATTTATTTAAGCCTCTTTTAACTTCCCTTTATATTTTATAGTTTGAGCTGCTTTCAACATAGAAGACTTGCACATATTTTTTTCCTTAGACATTTGGCATTTTCATGTTGTTGTTAAAGACGTTTAAAAAATATTTCAATTTCTTCTATCAAATTTCAAATGATCATGAAGGCACATATGATTAGGTTACATTAGGTTACATGATAGGTAAAATCTGAGTTGTAGTTGATTCTCTCATCTAAGAAGTGTGCCATATACCAGTGGATTGTGCCCTCACCTAGGAAGTGTACCAAATACCAGTACATTGTGCATGTGATTTCTAAACATACTAGAGAAGTGACATATTGTAAAAAGACTTATCCAATGTATGTGTGATTGTTGGGTTCTTTAATTATTGTTCTCTATAGAACATCCATTAAGACTTAGAGATGGAACCTTTCACATGCAGGCCTCACAGAAAATCATCTGCGGGGAAATGGTATTGTGGAGATAGATCTATTGTGAATTTTAGAGGAGGACTCAGTTGTACGTACAAAATGCATATTGTGGGTAAAACATGGTTGAAGATAGGAAAAAGATGTGCTCCAAGACATTGTGGACGTGCTCACAGCCCTGTTCACAATTTCATTCCAGATCCTCATCCCCTGAGCAATCAGCTCTGACACAAACCTTACAGAAGAGTAAATGGGAGAGAGTAACAATGTCACCGAATTTGTCCTCCTGGGACTTACTCAAGATCCTGATGGGCAGAAAGCACTATTTGTAATGTTTTTACTCATGTATGTTGTGACCATGGTGGGCAACCTGCTCATCGTGGTCACTATCATCAAGAGCCCCTCCTTGGGCTCCCCAATGTACTTCTTCTTGGCGTCTCTGTCATTTATTGATGCTATTTATTCCACTGCCACTTTACCCAAATTGATTGTAGACTTACTCTGTGATAAAAAGACAATTTCCTTCCTAGCTTGCATGGGCCAGCTCTTTATAGAGCACTTATTTGGTGGAGCTGAGGTCCTCCTTCTGGTGGTGATGGCCTATGATCGCTACGTGGCCATCTGTAAGCCTCTGCACTATTTGACCATCATGAAAAGACAGGTTTGCATCCTTCTGTTGGTGGTGGCCTGGGCTGGAGGCTTTGTGCACTCTGTGGTTCAAATTGTTTTTGTGTATAGTCTTCCTTTCTGTGGCCCCAATGTCATGGATCACTTCCTTTGTGACATTTACCCATTACTGAAACTTGCATGCACAGACACCTACTTTATTGGTCTCACTGTGGTTGCCAATGGTGGAGCAATGTGCATCATCATCTTTATCCTCCTCCTCATCTCCTATGGCATCATCCTAAGATCCCTTAAAACGCATAGTCAGGAAGGGAAGAGTAAGGCCCTGTCTACCTGCATCTCCCACATCACCGTGGTCATCTCCTTCTTCCTTCCCTGTATTTTCATATACGTTAGACCTGTGTCCACCTTCCCTGCTGATAAATTAATCACTGTATTTTATGCATTTATCACTCCCATGTTGAATCCTTTAATCTATAGCTTGAGAAATTCAGAGATAAAAAGTTCTATGGAAAAACTCTGGTGTAAAAAGTGAACTATAGATAGAATAAGAATGCCCTTCACATTGACCATGTGTGATTTATTACCCATTCTAAGGAAACACACAGGCAGTAAATTCTAATGATGAATAATTTAGCAATTCAGTGACTTCTAGGGGGATACTTCTCTTCATTTATACAAAGTCATCAGAATAGTTGAATCACTTATCTTTTGAGCTTGGAATGAATCTAATAGAGAATTTCTACAGGTACATGTATGCCATTCCAAATAAACATAAAACTAAACGCATCTTGTAACTGCATTTTTTTTAGTGTATTTTGAAATGGGACTCAGAAAAAAGTGTTTTATTCCTTTCAAGGCAGAAAACAGTTTTTTTTTTCCTTTTAAATTCAGTATCATTGTGATTCCTGGAAGGAAATTTGTCCAATATTTAGAATAAAATTGACGTGCAAACAGCGTGGAGTTTAAGTATAGATGTTCGCTATTCTATCAGCAAAGCAGCTTTCTGTAGCTGTACTATGCGTTGTGTCTTAAAATTACTTTTTCTCAGGTCACTGTCTATGCAGTTCCAGTTCAGGGTACTTGGCCAACAGATGATATTGTTGTTAGTTAAAGAAGCTGTCAGTGGATCATTTTGTTGGATGAAATGTAAATGGTGAAGAAAGCAGTTTAGTTCTGGATTATGAGATAGATACTTCACTTTGGTTTATTTTTGTGAATCTCCTCAGTTATCATGAATGTATTTGCAGTTTTGGAAGTTTATGTAAATGAAAAGCCTCTTACTTTGTATTCTTGAATGTATAGATATGGGTAATGTGTTGTTTTGCATAAACAATGTGTTACCTAATTGTTATGTTGAATTTAAATCCTTTACTTAGAGACTTAAAATGAATTGTTGTGGTATAAATACAATTGTTTTCCAATTTCATAAAAAAATAAGTTTTTCTCAATTAGCAGCAATATTAGAAAATCACAAATCAGGGAGACTATGCAATTACCTTCATTGTAATATAGACCATTGTCTATGCTTTGTTACAATTCGTATTTTATAAACATTAAATGTTGCGTGGTGCCTGTGGCTCAAACGAGTAGGGCACTGGCCCCATATGCTGAAGGTGGTGGGTTCAAACCTGGCCCTGGCCAAAAACTGCAAAAAAAAAAAAAAAAAAAAAGTTTTTTTTTAAAATGTTGAGTGGTGGAGCAAGGTGGTGGACTAGAGACAGCTTCTTTTCAGCCATGTTTGATGAGATTTGGGAGAAAGACTCCAGGCACCTCTGGCTTGTGGGCTCTGCCCAGAAACATTTCTTCAATGGCATGGGGATGCAGTGGGAGTCTTTAGGAACCCAAGAGAAAGATGGAAGCAGTGGAGAAGCGCTCAAGGGCAAGTATATATTTGCCTGGCAGAGGCCCATGTTGGAGCAACAGTGGCAGCAGTGGTAACAGTTTACAGACAGAGAAGCCTTGCCTTATGGGGTTTTTTTTTTTTTTTTTTTTTTTGGACCTGGACACTTGTTTGAGTTAGGAGAGCTTGGGTGAGTGAGTGAGTGATTTTGAACAGCACCCAGGGACTAGGGCTGAGCCACTGGGCAAAGTGGAGCTTTCATTGTTCAGCTATAGGCTGGGAGCCACCATTATGGGAAAGCTGCCTTGCAGGCTCAGCCCTCAGGGTCCTAGTGCCAGATTGGTTCTTGCATGCCTGATAAGCAGGGAAGCCACTCCTGGGGAGATTTGAGCAACATGCACTTTCCTGGGGAAGCCACAGCATGGCCAATGGATGCAGTTTGGAAAGGTTGAAGCATGTCTAGTAAGGGGGCTGAGGAGCTCCCAGACCTGTGGGGATTGAGGGGAAAGAAGTCAGGAAGATGGGACCAGGTCACCTTGGCAAGACAGAGGCTTCCAAGCCTTATATAGCTGATACAGCTGTCTCAGTGTTGTGATTAGCATCTCATACCTCAGAAGATTACCTGTTCCCTAGGCAATATACTGCAAGATATATATATATATATTTTTTTTTTCTCTTTTTATTTTTAAAAACAATTTTTCAACCTTTTCCCCTAGATTTTTCTTTTTCTTTTCTCTTGTTATTACAATTTTTAATTTTTTCTTCTTTAATAATAAGAGCTTAATTTTTGCTAGTTTTGCTGCCTTAGTTATCCTTTCCCCCCACAATTTTATCCCTTAAGGTTTTTTGTTTGTTTGTTTTGTTTTGATTTATAGTATTTTTGTTTTTCTTCTCTAATGTTTGGAAGTGGGGTCTTGTGTCTGCTCAGGCTGGCAAAGAGCGCCTAATCTCAAGCGTCCTACCCAATGTCTAGCCTATACCTTGTATCTTATCAGACCACAAGGCAATAAAGGTGGTACTCAACTCCAGCAAAAGTTTTGGTCCCCACACAAAGGCATGGAAAGTAAACAAGCTTATGCCGAATTACAGTTGGGTGAAGGAAAGGATAAAAAAGGAAATGATAAAGTTTCTTGGACATAACAACAATTGAAAGATAAAAATACTATAAAACGAAAGAAACAAACCAACAGTAAATCTTAAGGGATAAAGTTGGAAAAAAATGAATAATAGGAGGAGTGAATCTAGTGAAAATGGAACCTTTACTATTGGTCAAAGAAACAGTAAATATGTGGCTGGAAGATAGAAAAAGGGAAAGCTAGTTAAAAAGTTGAAGAAAAAAAAAATCCCGCGGGTGAGGTCCTCTTTGTCTGAAAACTGCTGTGACAGCCTGGCCTCTGTGAGCACACAAGTACTTCCCTCTGTGCCAATTCTCCACTGCTCTTGACCACTCCTCAGGTTCTTGGAGTCTCCTGCTGCTTCTTTGTGCCTCCAAAGTGATGTTTCTAGTCAGGGCTCCCCAGGCCAAGGTGGCTGGAATTCTTTTTCCTTAACCTTACCACACATGGCTGCAGACAAGCTGTCTGTACTCTGCCATTTTGCTCCACATGACAGAACCTTTACTATTTTAAAATTTCATTACTTTTAAATGTTATTACTTTTATTACCGACCAAATCATATGTCATTTATTTGTAAATTTTGTAACCTTTTACCTATAATATTGTCAATGGTAACTACTTGTTTGTACCTCCCTGAAGCTGTTTCTGTGTTCATCTAGAGATATTCCCAAGCTAAACTTATCCCTAAAATACATCATTCAGATTTTCTTATTCCTTACTTTTATTGGAATTATATTTTATGATGCATAGCTTTCTGAATTTTCATTTTTTCCATGATGTCACTTTTCTAAAATTCGATAATGATGCTGCGTGTTGCTTTGGTCTCACCATTTTCCCTGTTTTGTATTATTCCAAGTGTGAATGTCCATAGGTTACTATTCAGTCAGAGATGATTTTGTGGATTGTTGGCAGTTTATCTTCTTTTTGGGGGCACATAGTCCTGCTGTGAACATCCTGGGAGCACTTGTTTTGTGTTCAGTAGAGTGTTTATATGTTCACTTTTGCAGATGGCTTCAGTTTTCCCAAGTGCTATGTTATAAGTAACATACCTACCAGCAGGACATAACAGTTCCACTGCTGTACACCTTTACCAATACCTGATATTGTGAGATGTTTGATATTTATGCTAATGGAATTTGCTTAATAGTGAGAGTTTATTGCAGTTTTAATTTGCATTCTTTATGGCTACTGAAGTTGAGCGTATTCTCATGTTTATAGGACTCCCTTGATTTCCAGAGCTCAGTGAAATGTATATTTTTATCTCTTACTAATATTTTATTGGTTGTTTTCATTATTAACTTATTGGAGCTCTTTAGAAATCCTGTGTACTACATTGTTATTATTTGTATGCATTGTAGAGGATTTTCTTAGTTCATGATTTTACATCTTTATATTTTTATCATTTCATTTGATAAATATGATCTTACATTTTCATGTTTTTATTCTTTGAATTTTAAGTTTTAAATTGAGAATTAAAAATTACGTAGATATATCATATACAGTTTGTTTTTGTGTCAGGGGATACACATTATGATAAAATGAGTATGCTAAAGCCAAAGAACTTTGAGAAATAGCTAAATCAAGCCATTTAAACATATGCATTACCTCACAAGCTCAGCATGATTTTGTGATGAGAACACCTAACATCTATTCTTTTATTAATAGCAATTTTCAATGACTGTAGTTCATGGTTATTAACTATAGTCATCATGTTGCACAATGGATCTCTTGACTCGATTCCTGTATCTAGCTGAAGTTTTGTACTCTTTGATCAAAATCTCCCAACTGTACCCCCCCCTCCCAAAAAAAAAACCTGGTACTGACCAATCTATTTTCTACTGCCATGAGTTGAACTTTTTGTGTTCCACATATAAGTGAGATCATGTGGTATTTGATTTTCAGGGTGGAGAAAAGGGAACATTTATACTCTGTTGGTGGTGAAGTAAATTATCAAAGCCATTAGAGAAACAGTATAAAGTTTCTTAGAAAATCAAAATGAAAAATAGAGCTACCATATGATTCAGCAATTTCACTTTTGGTAAACTTCCAAAGGACCTGGAATCAGAGTCTTGAAGAGATGTCTGCACTTGTGTATATAGTGAAGCATCATTCATAATAATCAAGAAATGGAAACATTGTAAATGTCTATCAGCCTGTCAACAGATGGATGGATAAAGACAACATGATGTTTGAAATATACGTACATACATATACATGTCCAATATAGCATATTATGTGTATGTATGCTATGTGAAATTAATATATAAATAGAGTATATACTGCATAACACTATATAACCACAATATGGTACTATTCACTGTAGTCACAATGTTCTACCTTATATTTCCAGAATTTATGGATTGTGTGTAACTGAAATTTTGAACCCATTTTATGCACACACATACCTATATATTATTCAGGCTTAAAAATAGAAAATTTTGTCATTTATAACAACATGCATAAACCTGGAGGACTTACTGCCTATTATTAGATTAATTGAAAAATACTTTTATGTTGTTATGGGAATTTTTTCCTATAATTTGCAATAAAATTTATGAAACTTAGGACATTATAATAAATGAAATGACTTGTTAAATAGACAATTAATGTATTGGTTTTTCTGTGTTTCTTATATACTAATAAATTCAAGTTGATTTTGCCTACCTGTTTCAAGAATTGCTATATGGTCATTATCTTTAACCTGGAAGTATTTTCTAGCTTCTAGAAAATACCAATGAGTTGTTAGAAGGTGTTTGCTTAATTTTCAAATATACAGAAATTACCTGCCTAATTTTAGGTTTTTAGTTCCTAGCCCATATTCTTTTTTAAAAAATTAAGTCATATGTACATAGATCATGAATACATTTATGCCTTTGTGGGATTCAATGTGTTGATTATTTGTACAAATTGGAGTGCTTACATCCTACTAATTAACATAGCTTTCACTTCATTTGCTTAATCACAGTGTTAAGACTTTTGTGTTCTATACTTGATAGATTTGACTTGTATCCTTGCAATATGCTCCATAGGTGTGTTCCTTTCTTTCCTTCCTCCCTTCCTCCCTTCCTCCCTTCCTTTTACGGTTTGGGATTCATTGAGGGTACAGAGAAATAGGTTACACTGATTGAATTTGTTAGATAAAGTCTCTCTTGTAATTGTGTCCTGCCCCCAAGAGGTGTGCCATACACTGCGATGCTCCTCCCCATCCCTCTTCCTCTCTTCCTGCTCCCTCATTCCCCTAAACCTATCTTACATTAGATCATCTACTGCCTTCCTATTGGACTCTTGCTTCTCCATTCTTGTGATGCTTTACTCAGAAGAATGCATTCCAACCCAATCCAGCTTATACAAAAGATGTAAATTCTCCATCTTTTTTAATGACTGAATAATAGTCCCTGGTATACCTATACCACAGCTTGTTACATACCTACCTGCAGAGCATAATAGTTCTCAG
Organism: Loris lydekkerianus; assembly: GCA_963574355.1. NCBI lineage: Eukaryota > Metazoa > Chordata > Mammalia > Primates > Lorisidae > Loris > Loris lydekkerianus. Next base: position 17,663 of record CAUYPK010135208.1, read on the forward strand.
TTGGTGGGCATTTAGGTTGTTTCCATATTTTGGTGATTATAAATTGAGCTGTGATAAACAGTCTAGTGCAAATGTTATGATAAATGATATTTTTTCTTTGGGATAGATGATAATGGATTGCCGGATCAAATGGGAGGTCTAATTTGAGTTCTTTGAGGATTCTCCATACTTCCTTCCAAAAGGTTGTATTAGTTTGCAGTCCCACCAGCAGTGTAAAAGTACTCCCTTCTCTCCACATCTATGCCAGCATCTGCAGCTTTGAGACTTTGTGACATGGACCATTCTCATTGACTTAGGTGATATCAGAGGGTGGTTTTGATTTGCATCTCTGATGATTAGGGGTGATGAGCATTTTAAAAATATATTTGCTAGCCATTCATCTGTCTTGTTTAGAGAAGGTTCTATTGAAGTCTCTTGCCCAGTGATCTGTGGGATGGTTGACTTTTTTGTTGATTAATTTGAGTTCTCTGTAGATCCTAGTTATCAAGCTTTTGTCCAATTCATAATATGCAATTATTAAGGTTGTCTATTTGCTTTGGTTTTTGTCTCCTTAACTTTACAGAACCTATTCAGTTTAATTAAATCCTATTTATTTGTTTTTGTTTTTATTGCAATTACTATGGAATTCTTCATCATGAAATCTTTCCCTAGGCCAATGTTTCCCCCACACTTTCTTCAAGGATTTTTTATTGTTTCATGCCTTTGATTTAAATCTTGTATCCATGTTAAGTCAATTTTTGTAAGTGGTGAAAGGTGTGGGTCCAGTTTCAGTCTTTTTCATGTGCTTATCCAGTTCTCCCAGCCTTATTTATTGAATAGGGATTCTTATCCTCAGTCTATGTTCTTATTTGGTTTGTCAAAGATCAGGTGGGTGTAAGATGTGAGTTTTATCTCATGGTTTTCTTTCAGTTTCAGATGTCTATGTCTCTATTTTTGTGCCAATACCATGCTGTTTTGATTATTATGGCCTTGTAGCATAGCCTGAAGTCTGGTAGGGTGATGCCCTTGGCTTTTTTTCTGTTAATAAGAATTGCCTTGGTTCTATGGTTTTTTTTTGGTTCCATACAAAACAAAATAATGGTGTTGGTATTTTAATGGGGATTGCGCTGAATCTGTAGATTGCTTTTGGAAGTATAGATATTTTAATAATAGTTATTCTTCTCAGCCATGAGTAGAATTTCTATTTGTTAATATCTTCTGCTACTTCTTTTCTTATGGTTTTGTAATTTTCTTAGTAGAGGTCCTTCACTTCTTTTTTACAAATATTCCTAGGTATTTCATTTTCTTTGAAGCTACTGTGAAGGGAATTGTGTACTTGATTAGCTTATTGATTAGCTTCAATCCAAATGTTGGATGGTTAGGTTTAAATCTAAAATTTCTTTGCTCAGCTTCTTTTTGGAGGCTCTATCCAACACTGCCAAAGGAGTGTTAAAATCTCTGACTATTATGGAGCTCGAGGAAATCAATTGCTCATGTCTGTTAGAGTTTTTCTTAAAAAGTGAGGCACATTCTGGTTGGGTACATAAATATTAATAATTGAAATCTCATCATATTGAGTATTACCCTTAACAAATATGAAGTGACCATTCTTACCCTTTTTTACTTTTGTTGGTTTAAAGCCTATTGTATCTACAAATAGAATTGCAGCACCTGCTTTTTTTCTGATTTCCATTTGCCTGAAATATGGATGACCATCCTTTCACCCTGAGTCTATATTTATCTTTTAAGGTAATATGAGATTCTTGTATGCAGCAGATATGTGGCCTGAGCTTTGTATCCAGTCAGCCAACTGGTGCCTCTTTAGAGGACATTTTAAGCCATTCACATTAATGGAGAATGTTGATAAGCCTGGTAAAATTTTGGGTATTGAGTTTTTCAAAAGTCCAGTGGACATTTTTAATCCTTTCACCACTGTGGAAATTGGAGTTTGATCAAAAGTTTCTGAGTGAGTTTACTTTTGTGGTAGAGGATTGGGCTGGTCATTTTGGAGGATAGGTCTGAGAATATCCTGAAGAGCTGGTTTGGTTATGGCAAATTTCTTCAACATATAAATGTCATTAAAGTATTTAATTTCTCCATCACAAATGAAACTCAGTTTAGCTGGATACAGGATCCGGGGTTGAAAGTTATTTTGCTTTAGGAGATTAAAGTCGATGACCACCCTCTTCTGGCTTGAAGAGTTTCAGCAGAGAGATCTGCAGTCATTCTAATATTCTTCCTTTTGTAGGTAATAGACTTCCTGTTTCTGGCTGCTTTCAGAATTTTCTCCTTCATATTAACTTTAGTGAAGTTAATTATGATATGCGTTGGGGATGTCTTATTTGGATTGAGCCATGCTGGCATTCTGAAACTGTCTGCTATCTGAATTTCAGAATCTCTTGACATGTCTGAAAAATTCTCTTTTATAATTTCATGGAGAAAGCCCTCTGTGCCTTGTGAGGTCACTTCATCACTCTCAGGGATTCCAATGAGGCAGATATTAGCCTTCTTCGAATTATCCCAGAGCTCTCTGAGAGAGTGATCTGTTTTTCCTCTCCATTTCTCTTCCTTTCTGAGAGTTTGTGAGCTTTCAAAAGCTTTGTCTTCAATGTCAGAGATCCTTTCTTCTGCTTGCTCCACTCTGTTACTAGAAATTCTACTGTATTTTTCAGATCTTTGAGGGCTGCAAAATCTTGCTTCAATGCGTCAAAATCTTTGGTGGTTTTGTCTTTACATTCGCTACATTCTTGAGACAACTTTTGAATTTCTCCTCGAATTTCTAATTCTGACTTTTGAATTGCTTCTCAAATTTCTACTTCCAAATTTTCCTCCATTCTATTAATCTTGATTGCAATCCAAATTCTGAATTTGATTTCTGACATCTTGGCCAGCTTTTTATGAATGTGATCTTCAGTTATATCTGCCATATCTTTTCTTGGGGGTGTTGATCTATTCTGGTTATTCATGTTACCAGAGTTTTTTTGCTGCTTCCGCCCCATGATTATTTTACACCTTTTGTTGAGGACCCAAACAGTGCTATTGCCTGAGAAACTGCGCACCTGTTTGGTGTGGTGGGGCTAAATGTTCTGTGTTGTTTTCAGCTTGTCTCTGTCCTACCCTAGTGAAATACTTACTCTGGTTTGCAGCTGTGGAGAAATACCAGTAATTAAGTCACTCTACCACCCACAGGTAACAATTAGAAAAGGAAAATCAAATTTTCCTACAACCACACACCAAGGGCACCACTTGGATAGTCCTTGGGTGATTGGCTAAGTTAAAAAGATCCAAATCAATTGTCTAAGTCAGCACCTGTCTCAGGTGGGAGAGTTTAAAAGGTCTCTGGCAAGTAGATGACAGGAGTTTGCTGACAACCCAAGTATGACTTGCTGAGGTGCTCCATGGATTCAGGAGGATCCACCCAAGCAAGACATTAGTCTGGGAAGGTTGATACCTCCTTCCCCACCTTGCACCTCTATCAGACCTAGTCACTTATAGCCCTGCAGGGCTGGGACCCAGTTGCCTCCAATGAGCAAATACTCCAGGATTTGCACCTGCCTGAATCACTAGGAAATCTATATCTGCTCAGCCAGGCCACTGTGCTCTGCCTCTATCCAGGAGGTGGGGGTTAGGCCTGACAATCAAGGGCACTTGATGGAGTCTGGTGGGTGTTAACTCAGTTCCAGCCCCACCCCAATTGATGTTACTGATCGAACAGAGCAACTTTGCGGAATTTGTTTCTGTCCTGTCTAAATTCTCCTGCAGAAGAGAAGTTATTTTGTGTTAACAGAGCCTGTGCCTCAGGCCCTGTCTTTGCTCCTGCAGATTTGTATTTGGTTAGCTGTCAGTTCTAGCCTCCTCCCTTCCTTTGTCTATAGGCTGATGATCCTCTGAGGGCCAGGTGTGTCTTAGGCTTAGTAAAGCAGTCCTCTGGGTCAGCCCTGCACTGGGAATTTCCCAGCTCTGTGTGGATGTTTTCTATTCCGTGTGCTCCCCCGTAGCCCATACCATCTCAGACAAACCCTTCATTTATGGGGCCTGCATTTCTGTCCCAGATCTGTTCCACAATGGTTGCCACCTGAGAAGATGCCCTGCCTCCTCTGGTTGCCCAGAGAGACAGGGGGTGTGGCTTCAGAATATCCGGGAGTGAGCCTGTTGTTGCCAAAATGGCTGCTGCTCTGCACCTCGGGACACCATTGCTCTGGTGTGGTTCCCTCTCAGCCGACCATCTTCTCCTCACTTCTGTGCTAGAGAATCAACACTGACCAGCTGCAGTCTAGGCCCTGTCCACACTCGTCAAGAAATCATCCAAGAATCTGGACTCCTGGGGGACAGGCCCCCAGACCTCAGAGTGAGAGTGGAGGGGTGTGCTGGGGATCACAATTGCAGGTAGAGAATATATACAGTTTTATACAGTTTTGTGCCTGGGAGGAGAACACTGTGGCACCCTAGTAGGGGAGGTAGGTCTAGTTTTTAGAGGGTCTTTCCTGTGGAGTGTAGTGGGAGGACCTTTGAACTCTCTTCATTTGTTTGTGGGGCACTCCCAGCCATTCTAATGGGAGACAGGACTCCCATTCACTTGGTGAAGGATTTGTACCTTTTATTTGTATCCTTGGGGTCGCAGCTCTCCTCAGCAGGGCTGATGTGCGTTCTTCAACCTTCTCTCTTGGTGCAGCTCTAATCCACAAGGTTACTTGCTAAATTTCTGTTCTTTAACTCTCCTTCTGGACGGGAGCCTCTGGGGAAAGCTGGCTTCAGTCAGCCATCTTGTCTCTGCCCCTGAGTTTACACCTTTTCCTGACTCCATCATCTTTCCATTTCTTCATGATTGTTGTATAACTCTTCCTGAACTTTGCTTTCAAGCTCTTCATGATGAGTCCATTCAGTCTTCCAAGTTTCTGGAAGAGATTTTTCAACACCCTACCCAGGCAGCAGTGGCGACTCCTGGATCCTGCTAGCTGCGCCTCTCTGCCTGCTGCTTCCCAATATCATCTTGTGTCAGCAAAAAAGATTATTAAATATTCCATGGTAACTAAAAACAACAAAGCTTTATATTTTGATTACATGTTATACCATTGACATATTGACATGAAGAGTGAGGTCTGATGGATTTTTTTATTAGGAATGCTTTTAATTGAGAAATCAATTTTTGAAAGCTTGTTTAATCTAATATATAATGTATATTAAATGTTGTCTTTAAAATTTGTGTTTATTTGATTTTTTGTACTTTTCTAAAATCTGGAAAACTTGCTAAAGTCAACAATTTAAAAATTTTGTCTTCATATTCTTGTGGTTTTCATCCACATACATTATCTATTGATAATAATTTTAGTTTTCACTTTTGCACATTAATCACTTATTTGGCTATAGCACTTGCTACGGCCTCTATTAGAATGTCAAACTAATGTGGTCATGGCAGATGTCAGCATCTCAGTGCAATCTAAAGGGAATAATTCCATCATTTCATCAAGTAGGGCGTTTACTGTACATTTTTATGTACTCTTACCATACAAAGATCCTTTTTGTTCTGAATTTTCCAAGTTTTTTTTAAATTCATAAACACGAAATAAATTTCATCAGAGGATTTTCTATGTCTACTCTAATATTCACATACATTCTTTTTAGAAATATTAACTCAGAAACATCTATCAATTACATTTTAATCAGTTTTGAATTACTGTCATAAAGTCCATTTGGTGAAAATATCTTTGATGGATTTTTATGTATTAATGTATTTGGCTTGCTAACAGGTATTTCGCTTTGAAATTTAGAATGTATTTTCTACAATGAGATTCGTCAATGATTTTATCTTTCCCTGTAACTTTTTTCTGTTTTACTTTGACTTTTTCATGGTTATTAAGGTTTTTAGCCTCATAATAAATTCAAAATGTTGCATCTTCTTTTTTTATCCTCTGAAGTATTAATTTAAAATTTGAGCAGTTCCTCACTTTTTGATTTTGTGTTTTTACCAGTAGTATTATGTGCGTCAGGAAAATCTTTATGAGAAGAATTTAATTACTAAATAAACAATATTAATTATTACATAAGCCTTCAAGATTTCTTTATCCATTTGTGTCTATTTTGGTAAATAATGTTATTCTAGTGATTTATATATTTCCTAAATATATTTGTGTTTTGTTATAGATATTTTCAATTTTTTTTATTTAACTTTATTTAAATTTATATTTAACAATATTTAGATTACATTGTTTTCACTTCCAGGGTAAAGTTCTATTTGTAGAAGAGCCCCTCACCCAGGGGGCGTGTTATACACCCTCATAATGTGCACATGAGGTGAGATCCTGCCTTATGCCCTCCTTCCTTCTGCCATATGTCCTCTCCCTCCACCACTTCTCGCTTCCCTCTGTCCCCGAACTGGACTACAATAGTGTTTTATTATTCTTAAGAACATGTGATTATTTATATATTGATTTCATATTAGTATGGAGTACCTTGGATATTTATTTTTCCATTCTTGTGATGCTTTACTAAGAAGAATGTGTTTCAACTTCATCCAGGTAAATGTAAAATCTGTAATAATGACTGAATAATATTCCATGGTATATACATATATCACAGTCTATTGATTCATTCATGAGTTGATGGTTGCTTAGGTTGTTTCTTTGACTTGGCAATTATGAATTGAACCACAATAAACATTGTAGTGCAAATGTCTTTGTGGTAAAATGATTTTTGTTCTGGTTGATACCTAGTAATGGGATTGCAGGGTCAAATGGAAAGTCTACTTTTTGATCTTTTAGGATTCTACATACTTCTCTCCAAAAAGGAAAAAAAAAATTTTCTTGTGTTAATTTTTATTATGCATGAAACATTAATGGTATTGAATTTTTCACACTTGATATTTATTAAGTTATACTGGTTTTGTTCTCTTTCTCTTTCTCTCTTCCCTCCTCCTCTCCCTTGCCTGTTTTGTTCTCTATGACCCCACTCTCAATTTGCTTAACCAGGTTTTAGATTTATCAGTTATGTTAGTCTCTTTAGAACTCAAATTTACATGTGTGGATTCCTCTAAGTATAGTTTTTGCAGTCATCTTCATAATATCTTTCTTTTTGAGATTATTTACCCGTTTTAATTTAGTAAGATAAATGTTTTATAGTTCAGTATTTTTATTTTATTTTATTTTTTTATTAAATCATAGCTGTGTACATCAATGCGATCATGGGGCACCATACACTGCTTTTATAGACCATTTGCCACATTTTCATCACTCTGGTTAGCATAACCTTCCTGGCATTTTCTTAGTTATTGTGTTAAGACATTTACATTCTACATTTACTACATTTCACATATGCCCTTGTAAGATGCACTGCAGGTGTGATCGCACAAATTCAGTATTCTTAGTGATATTATTTTTAAATTTTTAGCATATTCACTTAAGGCTATATATTTTCCTCTAACTAAAACAGTAGTTACAATGTGCAATTTTAATTCACAGGTTTTATTATTAATTATTGTAATTTCTAATGTTTAATATAATTGCCTTGATTCATGGTTCAGTTATAAATTATTATATGTGAACATATACTAAGATTAACTTTTACAACCTTGTTATTGGTTTCTAGCATTCTTGTGGCCAGAATAACTATGTACGTAACTTTAATCCAATTTGAATCACATACACTAGCTCGTATTTTTAATTATTTTAATTGCCTTTATTATAGAAAATACAGACTCTTTGGATAACCCTAATTACAATTACCCATTCATGATTTATTATTGTATAATTCAGTTCTATTTCTATGGATTTTTAAAGCCAAGATAATGTTGTCCTTGTGTCATAATAAGCTCATTTTAATTTCTTGATAAGTTATTTGACTTTCATTTTTGAAGAACTGCTTTTTCTTTCCTCTGTGACACTGCTCTAATTTGACAAGGCTTTAGCCCTTCGTGTTAATGGTGCCATTCAACTGTCTTATGTCTTCTATTACTGCTGCTGAGAAGTTAGCTGTTAACTCTGTCTTTTCCTTAATCCCTCATATTTTTTAAAGTTGAAAGTTCTTTAACTATTGCTTTTTGTTTTTGATTCTTTTACAGTTTCCCAATTATATGCTTTAGGATGGATTGATTTAAAAGAAAATATGTTCTACAATTCTTGGACCTGTAAATGTTTTTAAACAGTTCTTTAATTGTTGAGCCATTTTTCTTTAAACATCACTTTGCTCATCACTTTTTCTTCTTCGCCTCCAAAACTCAATTACTTCTGAATTTCCTCTTAATATTCTATTCTCTGTGCTGCTTATCTTCATTTCTGTATCTTCACCATTTTTTGCGTAGTTCACTCTAGATAACATCCTCAGAGCTACATGTGCATATCTTTATGTCATGAAATCTTATGGTCCACATTATGGTCATATGTTTTCCTTTCAACATTTTCTTTTCCACTGTTAAATAATATAACTGAGGTTATTAATCTGATATATATATGTTCATTTTTAAAGTCTATGCCAATTTTTATAGTTTTATTTCTTTCTAAAAGTTTTAAGCTTGACTTTTATTATCTTATAGATTAAAATATCATTTGACAGCAATATTTCTAATATCTGGAGCCCCAGTGGATCTGTTTCCATTGTCTGTTATTCCTGCTGGATCTTGTATATGGAAATCATGTACTTATTTTCTTATGTGTCTGTAAGCACTTATCTGTTATACATTATATTCTAAAAATCACAGCTTCATATTGATAATTGTAGTAAACCATGCTAAAAGGCCACCCAGAAAATGCAAAGCAAAATGGTAGTACCTTGATCAAAATGGTAGTACCTTGATCAATTTATTTTACTTTTTCCATTTTTCAGATCAAAAATTTTTAGAGTCATAGCCCAAAGCAGTTGATGTTTGCCAGTTTTTTATTCTTAGTAAGCCCAAGACTCATTGTGGTCTGAATGCCTATGAACTAAATTGCATATTTAATATCACCAATGTTCTTTGAACAAAATATTAGTGAAAGGAGAAGAAGAAATCATTTGCTGAGAATTATATAAATAACATATTTAACTGTGCATGAAGATGTAATCTGTATTTATCACTTTTTCCCCACTATCCATTTTATGTTTTTCTTGTCCCTAACAAGCACATCTTTACTGAGTGGACTAATTTGAACTTTCATTTTAATGGTTCTGAGTTATTTTTTGTTTTAGTTTCAGAATATTGCATTGGTTCACAGGAGTTCAAATGTTTTGGTTGCATGGGATGCTTTTTTACTGCTTGAGTCCAAGTTAGAAATGTGCCTTTTACCCAGATAGTGTGCATTATACTTGTTAGGTATGATTTCACTATCTCCTCCTCTCCCACCCCACCTGCTTGATTTCTATTGAGTTTTACCTCCATCTGTATACATGAATATTGATTGGTTAGTTACAATTTCATAGGAGAATATTCCCTACCCCACTCCTTGATTTCCAATGAGTTTTATTTATTGCACATGAATGTTGATGGGTTAGTTCCAATTTACTTAGAAGAATAGTCTCCAGTTCCATCTGGATTGTGGCAAAAGAGATTAATTCATTTTCTTCATGGTTGAGTAGTACTCCATGTTACAGTTATACCACATCTTATTAATCCACTCATGAACTGATAAGAACTAAAAGTCGACTTATCATTTAATTGAGCAACCCCATCACTGGGTATTTACCCAAAGGAAAAAATGTTATTTGATCAAAAAGACACTTGCACTCGAATTTTTATTGTAGGAAAATTTGCAAATGCAAAAATATGGAAACAACCCATGTGGACCTGAGTCTTTAGAGCCTCTGCATTTATTGAATTACTAAATATTTATTTTGACCTTACTATAGAATATGGAAACACTAAACACAATTTTCCCTGTCCTTATTTGTAGAAGGAAACCAAATTTCAGTTGCTAATTGGTATCATCATGCCAGCCAGTGGAATAACCGTGTCTTATCTCTGGGCTGGGGTCATAAGAAGATCAAATTGAGAATGAGTGCCTTTTCTCACAGGAAGTGAGTGCCGCAGACAAACCAAAACTCACGCCTCAAAACAGGTCGGCTGCAAAATCTTCTGTAGCATTGTTTTGAAATGCAGATGTCTGGACTTGCCTTAGTCTCTTTTGTTTAATACTTTTTAGGCTAAGGTCCTGGATATTTACATAAAAGTGATTATATGCAGCATTTATAAAAACAATTTTGAAGTACTCAAACAATAAGCCGTAGCTATCTCCTCAGCTTCAGAAGGAAAAAACCAAAACCTGCAACAGAGGAAAAGGTAACCAATAAATAGGTAAGGCTTGATGTAAGAAAGTGTTTTGGAAATCCAGCCTTTGCATAATAGAAAGCTCCTGTTTAAGTTGGTGAGCATACTGAGCACAAAAGCACTTCAGCTTAGAACAGATGCCCTCTTGTGACAGAAATTGTATCTAGGGTCCCTGTGGTGACAAAAACCTGCAGGTTGCATGATTTTGATAGCTTATCATTCTAAGTCCCCCATATTAGTTTATATCTGGCTAGAATAAGTAACTTTGCCAATAAATATTATTATTTTATGTTCTATGTCAGTAAGATGGAATTTTACTACTGTAGATCAGAAGTTACTCTGATATTCCTAACTTTTTAAACACATGAGGAACTGCCTTTTTTAAGAGTAAACACTGTCAGTCCATGGAATTATTAAGGAATAAAAGTGTCAGCTCTTTTCTGAAGACACATTCAATATAACAGATTCTCTAAGCACACACTCCCTGGTACAGCTCCTGGCTTCCCTGCCTGCATAATCATGTCTTTGATGCTCTCCTCTGACCATGGGCCCTTCCTTTGTTCTGTCTTCCCCCACAATGTGTCTGTTCTCACTGGTCACCCTTCCTCTAGCATCTAGCTTTATGCTGCTTCCAAATCTAGTTTGGGGTAAAGGAGGGAAATCACCTGAAAGCAATAGCCACATAGTCATGACTATAGAACGTAACATTTATACTTCGTTGACAGTAGCCTTGAGATGGGACAAATCCTGATTCCATTCCTGATTCTTGCAATTTACTGGCTAGGAATTTTAAGCTAGTCAATTCATCTTAACCTCCTCATTTAAGGAGATAATAATACGTTTATCTTTTCCAGGGGACATTATAGAGGTTAAAGTGTACAATCTACGTAAAGCATCAGACATTAGGAACCAAATAAATGTCATAGTTCATTCTGTTATTGAATCAAGCTAAGTAAGATATCAAAGTTCCCAGAAGAAGCATCTCAATCCTAAGCCTACTTTTCTCCAGAAGCTTTACAACAGCATAATAACTTTTTTAAAAGAGGAACAGCCGGAAGGCTCACTTTCTTTTTTCTTCTTCTTCTCATTGATCAAATGAGGGTGATGATCTTCCTTTATAGGAACTACATCACATTGACAGCTCAGGGAAGATTCATATTTGAAGAGGTTGGTTTTTCCAATGATATATTTCTGTTTATGTTTACAGTGCTTGGGAAGAAGACATTAAAATGAGGCAAACATTAAATTGAGCAAATATAACTCAACAAAGCTACATAAAGTAAGCAAAGAATTCCCTCACCCTTCCTTTCTTACCCTTAACCCTTTCTTCTCTCCTTGTCCTCAGAATAAAAGAGCCACTTTGGGCCACTGATCTGCTTCTAATTCCTCTTCTAGGGGTTAGACAAAAAGGCATTAGTATACATTGAAAACAGGAAAAATATATTAATATTCTAAGAGGAAGGTAGAGTTGTTCCTTCTAAATATGTTCAGTTGTGAGGTAAGCTGAGGCTTCAAGCTGAAAAACAAACTAACAAAAAACATTACTCTACAACTCAGGTTGAAAATTGTATCCTATTTAAACCTGACTTCTTATGCTTTGTGCCTAAGTGACCCTGAAAAATGAAGGCAAAGAAATCTTGTGCTTATTTGTAGTAGAAACATTAAATGTAAATGTGGCATTATGAGATGAATTTTGTGCATATTTAGATTGAAATACTTGCAACACATTACAGTTGAGATGTCAGAACTCAGTGTAGGTTTTATGGGGCTAGAGCTCACAGAAGAGCTCTAGAGTTAGGAATTTAGGAGGCACCAATCTATGGATATTAATAATACATGAAACTATTCTGTTAGGCTTACAATCAAATGCTACCATTGCATTTTGCAAAATAGTTTATGTACATGGCCTGACTACTGAGTAGATTACAAGCTTCTTAACAGAGAGATCTGAGTGACCACATCTACCACAATGAGCTAAGCATGTAGCAATCATCAGTAAATACTTGTTCAGTTGATTTCCTTTGAAACTAATGAGTTGTTGCGACCTAGGTTCTCTCAATGTATGGGCTTCAATGTCATTATCAATAAAGTAATGGCCTGACCTAACAGTTTCCAGTTCCAGTCAAGCCTAAAGCTCTGAGTTTATACATTATTGTATTGAATTGTATGTATCTCTTGTTGAATATTTATTAAATGTTTGCAGAAGGGCCTTCAAAAGCCCATGATTAAGTGAGATATGCTAGTTGTCATTCTAGATGAGCAAAGAAGGACCTGACTTATGCTCCCAAAGTAGTTTTATTGCCCAAAAGTCTATATGGCCGGAAAACATATTTGGTTCAAGTGGTTGGTTTTCTTATTGAAAAATATCACTAAATGCTTCATCCTCATTTTTTATGTGTGAGACAAATTCTTAGAGGTGAATTTTATAAATTTGTGACTTTTCACATACTATGTCTCAGAGAATAATATATAATTGAAAAATATTTCTTGTGCTATCAGATATTTGAAGTTGTACATTCAAAGGCATTCTTTAAGGAAAAAAAAAGTGATTTTCCTTAAATAGCAGCATTGTGAAGAGTGAGGATGGGTGTTTATTATCTGTTTGGGTACCGAAGGGACTTCAGAAGGCTCCTTTCCTCTCTCATTGCCTTCTGCAAAATGTGTTGACTGCCTGTGTGGTCTTAGCAAGTCACCTAGCCTGAATGAGCCTATGTCTCCTCATGTCAAAATGTTGGTAATGCCAAAGACTAGTTTAAAAGTTTCAAGCTAATATTAAAATAGTATCATATAAAATTGAGTATTTATGTACATGAATTGATATATACATTATTAAATATATTTTCACAAATATAGTACGGACCCTAACAACTTAATAAAATGCATTTATTTATTTCTGAGTGTGGTAATGATGGAATGAAAAGGAAAGGATAAGGAATATTTCAAGGATCTAAAATGCAAAGAAGACGTCAAGGTAAATGGAATAAGACCGTTTAAAGTTGAACTAATATTTCCTGAGCATATATATTATGGCAGATATAAGTATAGAAGTTCTTCCAAGTAATATCCCACTTTTTCTTCTCAATTCACCAATGCAATAAATGACATCTTCCTTCTATAGATGAGACATTCAGTTTCATAGCTCAAGATACGTTTCTAAAACCATAGTGTTTCCTCTATGTTTAGGGTGATCAGATAAAATGAAGGACACTCACTTAAGTTGGAATCAAACAAAATTTTTAGTGTATATAATAAATATTGCATTAGACATGCTTAATATGAAAAAAAATTATCTCAAATTCAAAGTTAACTGGACCACCTGCCCTTATACTTACTAAGTCTGGCAATTGCACATATATTTCTAACCCAGAACTTTTGAATAGAATATCCCCTTATTTCTATGATTGTGCATATAATCGTAGGCAAATTTAAACCAATATTTATTGCAGGTGCATCTAGGTATAGAGCATACCCAGAATTTGGAGACAGAGGACAAGCTTTCAAATATGTGATGATAAACATAGCTATCCTTTTATTCCATTTCTATTTCAGTGGCTGAATCATAAATAGCATGTTATATACATATGATAAATACCGGTATGTCTTCCCAGTAACTTTTGAGAAGGAAATTTATGCTAAGTAAGATAATATGAAGGTAACCATAAAAGAGGTAAGTAAAATGCTCTGTATGTTCAAAGTAGGGAGGGGTTATATGCAGTGATGAGGGAGAATCAAGAATTATTAGAGTTGCCCTGACCTTAGTAGTCTCTAGTTTAGAGAAAGAAACCTTCCCTTTGACCAATTTACTATATAAAATAAATTGTCTCTGGCTGATATGAGAAGATATTTATTCTTCAAAAGAAACCTTTTGTAGTAGAAGAGGATGGAACGGCCAGATGTAAATGAAGGGAAGGTTTCTCAGAGTGTCTTATTTTTAAACCAGGTAAGCCTCAAACAGTCATGGGGGAAGTGTGTAAGGGGTCCAGAGTGTGGCCTGGTTGCAAGTGAGAGGGCTGTGCCCAGCACACTCCACGTGCTGTGTGAAGAAGGCAGCACAGAAAAGGAACTAGAAATTGAGGCTGGGGAACTTAGGAAAATGTCTTTACACCCCACAGAGTTGCTTGACTTTTATTATGTTTATTTAATGAAACCATAGACTGCCTCTCATAAAATAAGTACCACCATTATACGGTTATTGGTACGTTGTGGAAAAGTAACTCTGGTTGCAGTGTGAGAAATATATAGCTTAATGGCCAGAAATGTGTTAAGGAGAACTAGATGGGAGTAAAAGTTAAAAAAAAAAAAATTAAAAAAAAAAAAAAGAAAAAAGTATGCGTGGAAACAATGGTATGAGGAATTTAAGGAATGTCAGGATAGCAGCCCCTTGCCTCTGTTGCACATGCGAGTGAACCATGGGAATTCGCCAACTACATGCATTGTTACAGTAACATTGGTAGTGGATCAGTGGACTGCAAGGAAAGGTTGCTAAGTCCTATCTCAACAGGAAGATTGGAGTTAGAGAAGTGGAGATTATCTTCACACAGTTGACTTTGAAAACCAGAAGAGATGATGGAATGCCCAAAATATAGTTTCTTCATCTAGTGAAGGGGGGAAAAAAAAAATTGACAAGGCATTTGGCATAATCTATCTGATCCTCCCGAAAGGACACATTGCAATTGGACATTTATTAAATGCTAGGTACTTAAGAGTAGGGGAGTTAGTAAAGTATAGGAATAAATGTAAAGATAAATAAGATAATTTATAACTTCTAAAATTAAAGATTATGGATAAAGAAGGTTGGCAGTGAGGTGGAGGTAGGCTGCTCTGGTATAGGTACAGGATTCCTTCACTGAAGAGGGAATATTTGACTAAGAACTCAAATAATGAAAAATAATGCACTAGAAAATTATCTGCGGACAGGTTATCCCCTGACAAAAGGTCATAAAGTTCAAAGGTTCATAAAGTTCTCTAAGAGAGAGAAAGAGAAAGAAAAGGCTTGCATGTTTCAGAAACAGAGACTGTCATGGTGCCTGGGGCAGAGCATGTCAGTTTCATAGTAGGAGAAAAAGAGGTTAATGGTGGGACAGACAAGTGAGACTGGCAGTCTGTAAGATTTCAGGTATTTTGAAGACATTAATCTTATAGAAAAACTATACCACAAGCCTTCTAGGGCACCAGCCTAAACAATATTGCACAAATTGAACAAATGTAATGCCCATTTCAGACAAAACAATGTACCACATATCTCACAAGGGGATGAAATTGCTTTTAATGGTTTTATTTACTCTAGAGATTTTATTTATTTATTTATTTATTTATTTTTTGTTCTACTCCATTTCCTGCCCATGTTTGTTTGTGTACACAGGTGCAGAAGGTAAAAACAAAATTAATTTAGGTACTAAAATGAAAAAATAAAAACTCCACTAGTGACATCAGCTGTTGTGCTCTGCCATCCATATAACCAACCACCCAGAGTGGGTTAGAATCGGGCTTAATACAGCTGCTATGTGCCCAGAAATAAAACTTAACCAAGCAAATCACAACCGGCACCTTCAAAGCCTGGCATGGAGCTCTTCCTCCCACAGCTGTTTCCTCTTCCTTACACCTCAAAACAGATAGTCATCTTGTTTTGCCTTTATATTAAACCTACCAATTTCAAAAAGGTCAGTCAAAAAAAAAAAAAAAGTCAGAAGCCATCCTGTTGAAATTCAAAGCGGTCTTTAGGATGCATAAATACTCACCTGAGTCAACACACTTTAAAAACTATCATAAAATTTATTTCAATGTCAGCATTTTCATTTCCTGTCACCCATTGTCATGTGTGTTTATTTATAAATTTCTCTGACTTTTCACTTACTCTGAAATCTTGACACCTGGCTTTTACCTTTGGAGTCTCTGAATCTTTTCCAATGACTGGCATTGAACAGATACTTAACAATCTTATGACTTTATTAGAGAGAAGCAGCTTGAATGTACAGTGCAAAGAAAACTCTGAAACACCAAGTACAATTTCTCATTAAATGCTCATCAATTTCTCAAACTAAAATCTTTATTTAAAACTAAATTTCATTTTAACATTAATATATATGTGTATATATATATATATTATATATATATATCAAAAGTATTTTATAAGCTAGTGAACTAGTAGCTTGTTGAATAGGTAGTTTGTTTTCACTTTTTCTCTAACAAATAATGGCATAAAATAGAATCTGCAAACCTTTTTGGCCAAAGGCTAGGTAGCAAATACTTTAAATTTTGTTGGCTACATTGTCTCTTTAGTTATAGCAGAAAAATTCCTAAACACATACATAAACAATCTTTCTATAAGTGTTATGGGCTTTCATACCATGCAATTTTTATTTTGAAAATAATATAGGACTGCGTGGCACCTGTGGCTCAAAGGAGTAGGGCACTGGCCCTATATACTGGAGGTGGTGGGTTCAAACCTGACCCTGGCCAAAAACTGCAAAAAGAAAAACAAAAAAACAAAAAACTATCAGACAGATTTTGTCCACGATCAGTAGTTGGCTACCCCTGGTTTACATTATTAAGCCCATATGCTGGATTACTGTGTTAAGTATCTAAAAGATTTAATTAATCTAAGAAAGTAATGATTTTAAATTATTTGACATATTTTGCCAAACTTATTACAATATCTGTAATATTCAAAAGTAATGAATAAAGCACTTTGCATTCTCATCAATCTATCAGTAAATTAATAAAATACATATGTATGTGTTTATGTATGTCCAGACGCACCTATATACATTCCTAATTTTTGTTTCTGTAAAACAAGAATATTTTTATCTTACAAGTTCTATCAGCAATTAT
The DNA here is from genome assembly GCA_963574355.1 of Loris lydekkerianus. Lineage (NCBI taxonomy): Eukaryota > Metazoa > Chordata > Mammalia > Primates > Lorisidae > Loris > Loris lydekkerianus. The sequence goes on from CAUYPK010135208.1 coordinate 34,704, forward strand.
TGTTTTATTTTTAAACAATATTCTATTTTATTAACAGGCATATCTCAGATATATTGTTGGTTTAGTTCCAGACCATGCAATGGGGCAGTATCATGATAAAATGAGTCACATGGTTCTTTTGTTTTCTAAGTACATATAAAGTTATGTCTACACTATACTGTAGTCTATTAAATGTGCAATATCATTATACCAAAAAATGTGCATAGGTTGAATTAAGAAATACTTCATTGCTAAAAAACACTATTAATCCTCTGAGTCTTCAGTGAGTCAACATCTTTTGACTTACCAACATTGTATATGTCAACTTTTTTTAAATTGAAACAATGAAGTTTATTACCTTGATTGACTCCTCCTTTCATTGAAAGATTTCTCTGTGCTATGTCATGCTGTTTGATAACATTGTACCCACAGTAGAACTTCTTTCAAAATTGGAGTCAGTCCTTTCAAACTCTGCTGCTGATCTATCAACTAGGTTTATGTAATAGTCTAAGTCTTTTGTTGTTAATTGAGCAACATTCACAGTATATATACCAGGAGTGGATTGCATCACAAGAAACCACTTTATTCATCCCATACACTTTTAGCATGAAATTATAGCAATTCAATCACATATTCAGGGTCCCCTTCTGATTCTAATCCTCTTGTATTTCTATATGAAATACTTCATCCTCTGAAGTCTTTGAACCCTTCAAAGTTATTCATGAAGGCTGGAATCAACTTTGTCCAAATTCTGGTTAATGCTGAGATTTTTACTTCATTCTATGAATCAGGAATACTTTTAATGAAATCTAGAATGGTGAATGCTTTCTAAAAGGTTTTCAATTTACTTCGCTCAAATTCATAATAGGTAATACTATCTATTGTACCTACAGCCTTAGGAAATTTCTTTCTTAAATATTATGACTTAAAAGTTAAATTTACTTTTTAGTCCATAGGCTACAGATGGAGGTTATATTAACAGACGTTAAATTACGTTAATCTCCTTGTTTATCTCAATCAGAGGTCTTGGGTGTCCACATGCGTTGTCAATGAGCAGTAATATTTTGAAAGCAATTTTTTTTTTCAGAGCAATAAGTCTCAATATTTGAATGAAAATATTCAGTAAAACTTAATATAAAGTTTTGTTTTTATCCAGGCTTCATTGTTCCATTTCTAAAGCACAGACCGAGTCGATTTGGTATAAGTCTTAAGGGTCCTAGCGTTTTTCTGACGGTAAATGAGCACTGACATCAGGCTGAAGTTGCTAGCTGCACCCATCCACACCAAGAGAGTCAGCCTGCCCTTTGAAGCTTTAAAGCCAGGCAGTGGCTTCTCCTCTCTAGATGTGAAACCCCTAGATGGCATCTTCTTCCCATATAAGGATGTTTCATTTATGTTGAAAATTTCCTGTTTAGTACAGGAACCTTCATAAATTACCTTAATTAAATCTTCTGAATAACCAGCTGCAGGTTCTTCATCAACACTAGCTGTTCCGCTTCACGCTCCCATGCTAGGGTGCTGGCTTCTTTCCTTAAACCTCATGAACCAGCCTCTCCTAGTTTCTGACATTTTCTGAAGCTTCCTCACTTCTCTTAGTCTCAAAAGAATTCAAGAGTTAGGATATTGCTTTGGATTAGGCTTGCGCTCAAGAGAACCTTGTACTTGATTTGATCCTCAATCCAGACCTCTTACATCATCTTTACATTAGCAGGAAAGCTGTTTTGCTTTCTGTATCATTCACATGTTCACTACAGTTGCATTTTTAATTTTCTTCAAAAAATATTTTTTGTATTCATAACTTGACTAGCCAGCACAAGAAGCTGAGCTTTAAGTTTATCTCTGGTTTTGATATGGCCTTCCTCATTAAGCTTAATCATTTAAGTTTTTGGCTTAAATTAAGAGACTTGCAAGTCCTCTTTTCAACGAAAAACTAGTCATGAGGCACTTGGGCTTTTTCCATGACTTAGCAATTATGAATTGGGCTGCAATAAACATTCTTCTACAAATATCTTTGTTGTGCTATGATTTTTGGCTTTCTGGGTATATGCCTAGTAGAGGAATTATAGGATTGAATGGCAGATATATAATCTCTAAGTGTTCTCCAAACATCTTTCCAAAAGGAATGTATTACTTTGTATTCCCACCAGCAGTGTAGAAGTGTTCCCTTATCTCCACATCCATGCCAAAATGTAAGGCATGAAACTATAAAAATTATCAGAAGTAAACATTGGAAAAATTCTTCTAGATATTGCACTAGGCCAAATGTTTTTGACTAAGACCCAAAGGCAAATATAGCAAGAACTAAAATACTGTATATACTCGAGTATAAGCCGAGTTTTTTCGGCACAAAATTTGTGCCGAGTTTGGGTTATACTCGAGTATATAGGTAAATAAATGAGAGTTAAATTAAAAAGCTTCTGCTATAGCAAGGGAAACAATTAATAGAGTAAATAGACGACTTACAGAATGAAGGAAGATAATTGCCAACTATTCATCTAATAAAGAGTTAACATCTAGAATCTACAAAGAACTTAAGCAATAAGAAGAATACAAGCAAATTCATTAAAGGTGGCCAAAGACCTGAACAGAAGTTTCTCAAAAGAATATAAATGGCCAAGAAATACATGAAGAAATGCCCGATATCACTAAACATCAGGGAAGGGCAAATTAAAACCACAGTGAGATACTTGTGTTAGAATGGCAATTATTAAAAAATAAAAATAAAATAGATGCTGGTGTGGATGCAGAGAGAAAGGGACACTTATCCATTGTTGGTGAGACTGAAAATGGAGATTCCTCAAAGAAATAAATGTAGACTTACCATGTGACCCCACAATCCCACTACTAGAGATCTATCCTGAGGAAAGAAGTCATTTTATCATATTGGCTTTTGACTAAGCAGTTTTCCCCAAGCAGACATTTTTTTTCTTGAGTCAAGATGACAAAGTAACACAGTGGAATAGAAATTTTTGACATTATAACTAGAATTCTCAACAATGATAAAAAGGGGGTTGTAAAAAAGAAATATGGTGAAAAAAGAGTTTTTCAATTATTTTACTATCTGAATAATCAATTAAAACGCCCATTTTCTAAGAGTTTACTTGCAATATTTAATTCCTGATATGTTTATTCCTCCAGAAAGATCATGTAGATGTCATTTGTTGCCAAGTTTCTATGAAGCAGGGGAACAGTTTATTTAATTATAGAAAAGATATATTGCACATTTGTATATCATGCCTGGATAAAAAGAAGTAGAGGAAAAGTTATCTTCCTGAATAATCCCTTGATAATCACCTTACAGGCGCATTTGAAAACTTCAAGTGTGGAAAAGTTGATGTGCAAACTTGTTCATATTCTCTTAGTGACAAGCCAGTGCTTTTTATAGCTTGTACTTGCTGTGGGCTCCATTTAAACATTGGACTGTTCCTTATAACCAGTTTTGAATAACAGTGAAAACATCAAGCCAGATTTTGCCTCTGCTGGGGGTGGGGGGGAGGTCTATGTATAAAGACCTTCACTTTTTTCTGAGCTTGCTTTACAGCCTGGGAACGTATGATGTGGAATATCCTCTATTTTATGTTAATTCACATGTCATTATACTTTAAGTGTATTTACATAGCATCGTTTTGCTTTTATGCATTTAATCAATTAGAGCCATGATTTTGTTTAAATACCCGGATGCCTCATAAATTTAGCCTTGCTGGAACCAGAGCAAAATCTTAAAGAGATTGCAATGGTGTTCTTATGGAGCCAATTAGCACCTAAGTGTTTTGTTTTTAAGCAAACGTTTTGTGGCTGCTTTGCAAACACATGTAGTATATCGTTTTAACTCTAGTCTTATCATCTGAACCATGTATTCATGTATATATTTACATGGCTGTGTGTGCATGAGCATGAATTACCACGTCATTTCCAGTCTAGTTCTTTTTTAGCCATTGGCTCACTCCTACAAATGCTTGTTTCTCTGGTGTCTCCCCATCTTCTTCCTAAGTGCTGCTCTGGATTTTCTACAATCACCTCAACTCCATGGAGACCCTCAGATTCCTGATTGACCAGGCCCCTAGACTGGTGCTTCTTGCTGTGTCCTGGGCAGCTCCTAGAAATGGCCACCCATTTCATCCTCCCCGCCTCTATGAGGCATCTGCTTCCTGTGGGATCCACTAAGTCACCGATTTTCTTTATTCCAGGACGAAATTAGTTAATTCAATAAAGGGTTTCCATAAAACTTTAGAAATAAAGAGATCCTTAGAGTTAATTAGACAAAGTACTTCATCTTGGGGACAGGGGAACTGAAGCCAATGGCATTAGCAGGACCAATGTCAGAGAGTTCACAGAAGGAACTCAAAGCCAGAGCTACTGTACCCTGTCTAGCTCTACTTGTAGGAAGCCACAATTCAGCCTTCCTAGGCTTCACAGAGCTTGGATATAGTGCTTTCATTCACATTAACTCTGTCCTCCAGAAAAAATTTAGAAGCAATAATTTTACCTATAGTTTCCTAGATCAATGCTTTAACCCTCAGCAGAAACTCCACACAGGCAACCTGCCTCCCATTGAACAAATTTCAATCACCCCCATGTATTCCTGTACCTTAACTAAGTACTTCACATTTGAGTTGTTTCCCATAATTGATGGATTTTCTGCAAGAAAAAGGAGTTGAGATTCTGAAGCGCCTAAGGCTGACTTCCTGTGCCAGGACTCACCATCCCTGCCCCTTGACCTGCCCCAAGGCATGAGGGCCCTCCTTATAAAACCTATCCTCTCCATTGTTGGAAGGATGGATTTGAGGCAGCCTATCCCTTTTTCCCAACAAGATATCTTTTTTAAAAAATTCCTTTTTTCCTTGAATCCTCATTAGATCTTTGTGCAATGAGCAACTGGACTTAGACTGAAACCCTCTTCCGGTTTTGACAACAGGGAGAACTTTAGGTCCCTGTGGCAATCTGGAGAGGTCGGTGTCAACATAAAAAATAGACTCTAGAGAAAATTCTCTTTAAATGTTGAAACCACCTATGTTAAAATATTTTAAGGCCATCTGCAGGAATAACGATCAAACTCTGATTTCTATAGATACTGCTACAGGTTAACAATATATATGTGGCTATGTGTGTTACGTGCATGAATTACCACACCATTTCCAATCGAGTTCTTTTTAAGCCAGTGACCTGCTCCTAAGAATACTTGTTTCTCTGGTGTCCCCCACATATTCTTCCTGAGTGCTCCTCTGGATTTTCTGCAATCACCTCACCCTGCTTTTGCTGCTTACTCCGTAAGTGCCACATATCCTCACCAGGGGCAAGATTTGTGCCTTCCTCAACCTCTTCTATAGATAATATTGCCATCATAAAACCTAACACTGGTCTTTGAAATGCCTTCCAAACTCTGTATTAGGGCAGACCAGCTATGTCAGCTGAAGCAGTAGCTATGTGTTGGGACTGAACCAACAAGTCTTGTGCCCCTGCGCAGAAACTGTCTCAGTCAGAAAGACAATTTCTGTTTCCCAACCCTCTGAGTTCATCCCCAGCCTATCAGCAGAAGCACTTCCCTAGCCTTTCGTGTGCCAACCCACCTAGCCCCAAATTTCTCAAGGAGATGTATTTGAGAAATTTCTCTTATTTCCTTTCCTGTATCTCATGATATTAAACTCTTTCTCTGCTGAAATTCCTGGGCTGTCTCAGTATATTGGCCTTTATCTGGGCAGTGGGTGAAGGACCCAGTTGGAGCAGTAACAATATGTTTGGTTTACTCGGGAATAGAAATAGGGTTATAACTGCAATGCATGAAATGGTAAAACCAGTGCACTTGTTGAAGGAAGGGTAAAGGAAAAATTTTATTAACAAAAAAGAAATTTACATAAGCTGCTTAGAAACCGTTTGTTGGTTCCAGAAGTTCAAAGCCGGAGTTGTTGTCAGTTCATTGGTAGAGATGGCATTACTTGGCAACTGTTCTTTCATGAACATTTTTGTCAGAGTTACTACAGTCCTAAAGAATATCTTAGCTTTATCAAAAAAGGAGCTGCATGAAGGACACGGAAGAATTTTTTTGAAAGTCCTTAGAAATAGTTCTTAGACACAAAAGTATGAGCCTCTTCTCCTTTGGGCCTTCCTAGTCCCATTTTGCCCCGATGTGACAAAAGTGATTTTGTCCTTGTATTTGCAACTTTTATATTACTCGTTTTGGAGTAAGTTGGGGTATTTTCCTGAAATTGTAGTAGAGGGACATGCTCTTTCTTAGAAAAGGCCCTCTTGTGCTGCCTATTAGGCAGCAGTATGCCCAACTCTATATTTCTTAGTCCTTCATGCAGATGGAGGAGAGACCCCTGAGATGTGTCAGTGTCACTTGGTGGGGAGTTTTGGGAAATGATTCAACTTTACAGAAAGGTTTTTCATTTCCCATTCATTCAAATCCCACAGTGGCAATTCTATAATCCTGTGTGACCTTGAGAAATGTTAAGGGTGGTGTAATAGAAAAGAGGCTTGGAATATAAGCGACAGCATGGAGCCACCTGTCCTACCCATTTTTATACTGTATGTTGTTTGAATAAAAGCCTCTATCTCATTTAGGCCCCGTTGTTTCAGGTCTCTGATGTGAGCAGCTGAATGTAATTTCTATCAGGTACAATCACATTTCAGAACTATATTTGTTTTTGTTCATGGAAAAAACCCAAACTCTGCAAAACAGTTAAAGAGGTTTCTTCTGAGGCAAAGTGCGTAACAGCAACCAAGGCGGATGGTCTCAAAGTGGCTGAGTTACTACTTGGTTTTATAAATTTTAGGGAGATAGGAATTGCAGGTAAAATTATGAATCCAAACATGGAAGGTATATGTGCATTGCTCTTGCTCACAATAGTGGGACTCCTTGAAGGGAAGGGCTTGCAGGTTATAGATGGGTTCAGAGAGTCTTTGATCTGCAATTGGTTAAAGGAATAAAGCTTTGTCTAAAGTCCTGGAATGTTTAGTTAAGATAAGGAAGTCTGTTAATCAAAGACAAGCCCCAATATACCAATTCAAGTGATCTGCTAAGCAAATTGATGGCATGTAAGTGTGATTTAACCTCTGCCTTGTGTGGCTTGAGGTCCTGTTACTAGACTACCATCCTATTGTCACAAAAAGTCTGTGTTGTCAGTTTTATGATTTCTATTTTAACATTAATACTGATTATCTGTTATATCTAAACTCCAAAAGGGAGAAGGTATAAAGAGGCATGTTAACCTCCCTTCCGTTCATGGCCCAAAACTCAGTTTTAAGGTTTTTCTGCGATCTCCTTGTCCAAGGGGGTGGAGGGTTTGGTTCAGTTAGCTGGGGACCTTAGGATTTTATTTTTAGTTTACATTTTCCCCTCACCCTTCTCTCCAGTACCCCCGACCTTGACTTCTGACCTTGACTTCTTTATGAATGCTCACTTCTCTATCATTAAAATAAATAAAGAAAATATCCCTCCTTTATACCAAGTCTGGTTCTAGAAAACTCCCAATCCCCCAGAGCTCCCTAGGCTCCCTTTTCTCAAAATAATATAGTCTAGTATTGTATACCATAACTACTTCTGCATCTCCCCTTACATTTTTTAAAAATGTGTCCATTTCTTCAGCAAGGTAACTATAAAACAAAACTCTTATTATTTTTGAATACTAGATACACGTATTTTGTACACAATTAAAAAAGTAAAAGTAGTTCTGTGCCCATCTGTACCCTTATCCTCATCCAGTTTTCTTCTAAAGTGGCAACTAAATTACCCATCATTTTTATGTACCGATGAGAATGTATTCCTTCAGAGTTATGTACAAATGAAAGCATATACATAAATGTTTTCCATTTTAAAAAGGATTTACAATGGCAGCATACTATATACACCATTCTGTACTTAGATTTTTCACTTACGCATCTTGAAAATTATTTCAGAATTGATTCAATGTTTTTTCTTAACAACTATAGACTATTACCTGAAGGTACTAGAAATTAATGAATCTTCAATAGATAGACAATTAAATGGATTCAGATCTTTTTATTGCTAACAATACTAAATAAATGTGCTTACAAATATTTTCTTAACACATTTAGGTATGTCTGTGGGATAAATTCCTAAAACTAGAGGCTCAGGGTAAAGGGATGCTTGTTTTAATTTTGATAGTTGTTGCCTAAATGCCCTCCAGAGAGGTTTTATGAGAGTATAAAATTTAAGTTTACATAACATTCAGTAGAACTTCAATAGTTGACCACCTTCCTACATTGGCCACCTCCTTAAGTTGACCTAATTTTCACAGACTGGACATGCATTACATGTACGTGTCAGGACAGTAGGCCTAGTTCCGTATGTTGACCACCTCCATATGTTGACTAGTTTGTTACGGTCCCTTGGATGGTCAACTTAAAGAGGTTCTATTGTATCTATTTTTACATGTCTTTAAAAGTTATCTGTTGGCTTTGGTTTAATGAATGAAAAAATTATGTTATTATTCCTTTTTCCCTACTACTCGATTTTAGTTGATTGTATTTTTTAATTGTTAAATATTTTATACCTTCAAATATACTTATGCCTTTGTTACTTGGTTTATAAACTCCTGATGATATATATTAGGACCCAGTTATAAAAGAGGATGTCTGCATTTTCATCAACTCCCACTTTCTGGCCCTTCTTTTTCTAACATTTTTGCTGAATTTAGCGTATTTACAACCTGTCCAGTAATCATAGTGTGACATTTGTTTTAATCTTAGTCTAACAAACACTTACAAGGAATCAACACCCATGGTCAATTCTTTTGCAATCAGTTTTTATCTCTTGGTTAAATAAAAATTGTTTCTCATTAACTTTTTCGAGAAGAGCTCATGGGAACTATATTTTTAATTACATTTCATTCTCAAATGATAGGAAGTTAAAACAATTTTTGAGTCTGGTTTTTTCTTTGAAAACTCATTGACTATTTTTCTTAGCTTTGAATATTGCTATGAAGGCTGAAATTAGCCTAGTTTCTTTACCTTTACCTTAAAGGTAGTTTGATCTTGTTTGTCTGAGGGCTTACTTTCTTTGTCATCTAACTGTGATAGCTTTACTAGGTAGGGTATCTCTTGATATGGAACCTTCTGTGTTAATGTCCCTTCTAGGTCCTTTCACATCTCAGATTCAAGCTTTTTTTCTGTCAGGGTTTCTTGAATTATTGTAAATATTTTTATGACCTACTTTTTTAATTCTTTTGGAAGCATATTTATTATGCCTATTTTAAATGTCCTTATGTGCCTTTTATGTCTGTTTTTTTTTCTTTATTTTTAACTCTTTGTTTATTTCCCTTATTAATTTTTTAAAAATTTCTTCTTCCTTGTCTACACTTCAGAATTTCCAGGGTTTTCCCAAAGTCTATTTTCCTTCTTTGTATGTTATTAACATTCCAAATTTTCTGTGATCATAACTAGGAAAGTTTCAGCTTTCACTCTGCAAGCTAACGCTGTATATCCTCTGTCCCAGTTTCCACAGGTTTTTGTATCCCCACTTTGAAATATTGCCTCTTATCAGCTCTGTGAACTTACAATGTTTCAGTGCCTCTACTTCTTTATCTTAAAACGGGGATAATGATCATTCTTTTTGATAGAGACGTAGTGAGGATTAAATCAATTAATTTATTTAAAGCAGTTAGAATAGTGCCCTATGTATGATGTAAGTACCTTAGAAGTGCTTTCTATTTTTAAATTTGTGGTTGAAGAGCGGCAACTACTCTTTAAAAATTTTTTTATTTTTTAATTCAGGGAAAACTGGTCCTAGCTTGTGTCTATTTTGTGGCAATGTTTTTCTGATGAGTTTCCTTTTTTGGCTGCCTTTTGTTTTCCCCTCTAACAGCTGTTTCTTTCAAAACACACATGCATGCAAGTGTACTTTGCCAAATTCTATACAAGCACATTTGAAAGAATCACCAGCACAGAGAATTATCTTGAAAAATATATTTTATCCAAATGAGGGCAGATAAAGATGGGAAATCCAAATAAATTAATACTCAATAAAATTAATAATAATTAATCAGAAATTAATAAAATCAAGCTTCAAATGATTTAATAGGTAAACATTTTTAAACCTTCAGAGAATAGGTTGTTCTGTTATTCTACCTTTATATTAGCATACAGAAGAAAGTCCTCGTGTTTTTACATAATTTTAATAGGACCAGTATCATTTGAATAACTAAATCTGAAAATAATATACACTTTCACTCATACGCATGAATATATAAACATACTAGTTACAGAGGCAACTGCATGTGCCACCAAAGTCATCTCCACAAAACTTTTAAAGCCACAGAAGAGTCTTATATATAGAAGTCCCATGAATACAACACATTAATCAGATAAAAGCCATATGATCACTTTAATAGGGTCTCTGAAACATTATTTGGTGGAACCATTTCTGTCCTGCCTAAAACCTGTAGGAACAGTTAGATACTCCTGGAAAAGTGTGTGTGTTACAGATTTAGTGATAGTTATATATAACATGTGTGTAAATATTGTAAAAATACATATACACATATATATCCTGTGTATTTGTAGATCAAACAAATGCCAAAAAGCCATTGTACTTCATGATAAACAGTAGGTGATGTCCAAATGACAAGTAAAATCTGCTTTCATCATTTCTACATTTTATATTTCATTTCCCTGGAATTATCAGCTGGTGTGACTAGACCAGAGAGAAAAATAAGTAAAAATGTTACAAAGTAAAGTTAAAAGCATCATATGCAAGTAACATATCTGAATAAGTGAAAAGCATCAACTGAAACTCTATTAGAAAATGCAATGATAGCACTAAGTTACAAATGTACATAAATCTGCACAAAACATTACATATAGAAAAAAATTGCAACAAAACATGTATAGATATGCTGAACATGAAATATGTAAATTCAAAATTTAAAAAAAACCTTAAACATCCCTTCATTTATTAAATAATTGGAGAGATATACATTGTCCTTAGAAGAGGAGATTGAACAATAAGTACCTAAGTTGTAAAAAAAACAATTCTCAATTCTATTCATGAATTCAATGGGATCTCAGCTAAAATAACCTCAAGAGCAGACAAACAAGCATGTAAACATTGTAAGCTTTATTTAGAAAAATTAAATTTAACATTGGCCATAAAAACCTCTCAAGGAAAATGATGAGGAGAGACTAAAAAATAATTAAAATGTTAAATTAATTAATTAAAACTTGCTTTCATTCTGCAGAATAAATAATTATATGGATGGGAATTCAGTATTTCAGAAGTAGATCCAAACACATCAATTTAATTATGTGACAATATCTCCAACCAGCAGAGAAAGAGGAATTCTCCCATCCTAACCCCACTGGTTTACCCTGTGCTTGTCCATATTATGTTTCACTTTCTTTTTTTCTTTTCTTTTTTTTATATTTTATTATATTTTATTAATTTTTTAATGAAAATCATATCTGTATACATTTATGGGCTACAATGTGATGCTTTGATATACATCGTGGAATGCTTAAATCAAACTGATTAACATCGCCATCACCTCTTACGCACAATGCAAGGGTATATTTCAAAATAGCTAAGAGTAAATTTTAGTTATCACTTTTTTCCTCTGACCCACTTGGTCGTATGTCATAGTCATTGTTTTTAAAAGTAATGCTCTTTCTGATGCTGATTTCAATTCCCTCATCCAAAAAACTTAATGCATGCTTTATTTTATCACATCATTAAAGTATCTATGTTTTCCACTGCGTGGCTGCTGAGGTAATGCTGCATTAATTGGCAACGAGGGAGCCAACCTCACTAGAGCAAGGTGGGATGACTGGGCAAATAACTTAAGCAGTGTGTGACTTCCAATATGGCTCCTTTTCTACAGCAAAGGTTAGTTCATGCGATGGTTTCCATAGCACAAGGGCTTGGGAAGGAAAGCCCTTGAAATGCTGTGCAGTGGAAACCACAGATGGACACATGTATTTTCACTTCTAAAATTTCAAAGCTAATTGCTTGAAAAACATTCCTTCTTCCTGGGAATTATTTCTAGGAAGAAAGGAACACTGACACAGAAAAATCCTTCTTATTTTTGTTGTGAGGATGATTTTAGTCATCACATTGAGCTACTCATATGTGCACATTAAATTTTATGTCAAATCTCATGATGCAACTTCCTATTGATTTATTCACTAATTATATGATAAAATTGCTGGAATAATTATCCAACTCATATTTTATTAATGCTTAATTAAAGAGATAGCTTAAGTAAGTGTGACACATTGTGATACTAGTGAACAAGAAAATTATAATAAACAATACAGGAACAGAAGATTACTAGGTAGAGCAGTTTAGTTTTACAGATCTGTTAGCTGAATTCATAAATAAATTACGTCATTTTGGATTTTTTTTTGGCTCCATATTAACCTTTCTAAATAAATTTCTGCCATGGGTATAGTACATTCCCATGAAAGTATATAGCTTTCATTGACAGCCTTAAAACAGGTATCAATATGCCCTTTGGGTTTTTCTATAAACCCAATTTTTAGATGTGATGCCAACAGTGGTTTAGCAATTAATTATGACAAAGATTGACAAAAAGTCATAAATTGAATTAACACAAAGACTCAGGTTTGGCGACCTCAGGAGGCATTGTGGCTTGTTGAATTATAACCTTAAGCAGAATTAAAGGGTACCTTCTTTTGTATTTTCCTGCCAGTCAAAAATATGACTTTGTAGTTTACACTGCCACCCATAACAAAATGGTTGTCTTTGCTTGCAGTGATATTCTTTCTGTATTTTTAAACCATCGTTGGGCCCATGCTTTGTGTGGTAACAAAAAAGTAAAATATTAAGCTGATTGTGTAGACGATGGTGACAAAGTTTATTGTTCCAAGTTTATCCAGGTAGTTGCTTTATTTATTTATTTGCCAATTCTACTTTCATAAGTGAGGGATTCTTGAGAAAAACAAATGAATCAAATAATGAACAAAAAAGAAAACCAAGTATTTCAGCTAAAGATTTACAAATTAGCCCTAATTCTATAATTTTTCTGCAAGAAACTATTGTTTATAAAGTCATTGTCACCGACCTGGAATGTCTGAGCCTGAAGTAGCCCTTTTCAGCCGCAGTTCAATATCTGAACTTCTTGGGAAGGACCAAATCCTATTGGCTTAATTACTCTCCTGATATGGGAGGATGATTTCCTCCTGAAATCTAGGAATGAGGGATAAATGAACTCAGGCCAGAGGTAGCTCCCACTGAATTCTTCAGAATGCATTCTGCCCCATTCTTTTTCAGCTGATGGAGCACAGGAAAGCAGGTAAATAAACAGGGAAGAGTCCCCAAATGAAAGATGCTTAGACAAGTAAGGTACCAATGTCTTACTCTGCAACTCCATACCTTTGTGGGAGTGAGGGGCAACTTTTCCTTTCTCCTGAAAGCTTACTGAAAGATCAACTCACTAGTAAGATAGAATTAATTAATAAGGAGAAGAGATTTATTTAGAGGCAGAAGTTTATTTGCCATGTGCAGGGGGAGAATCACAGAGTGATTATCCAAATCCCAGTGGGATCCACATATTTTTATATTCTCATTTTAGCAAAGGAGGGGGAGATGAGGAATACAGGTAATTCTGTTTAGGGGCAATAAATGGTTGCTAGGGAGGATGAATAGATACTCAGAAAATGGATGGATGGAGGGAACAGATTGATTTGTAATTAACCCGAGAGGCAGGTACTATGTTTAAAATGATTTGGGCCAGATCTGGTGAATTCTTGATTTTCTTTTCTGCAATTTAGCAAGATAACAGGAAAGGAAAGGGAAGGGAAGTTCTCTGTTCTTTTGATGAGTCTTCATGGTTATGCATTTACAGGGAAAGCCCCTTCCAAGTTGTTGTTGATCTCTAAGGGCCTTTAATTCAGAATACTCTTCATACCAAGAAGTCCCATTTTGACGTGAAATTTCCTGAGCTCCTTCATCCTGATTTTATAAGAGGTATCACTGTGCCTGCCAGTGATGATGACAAATGTTTCATGTTAGCAGACACTGAACAGGCTGCATATGGCTGGCTCAGGGTCCCCAGTACCATCTATGAAAGGACTTCTTGGCAACTCTTTCACCTAATTAGCACAGTGCTTCACAGTTTTATTTGAAGCTCAAGTTCACTGTAAACTTCCTTCATCATCCCTTTTATTCCTCCAGGTTCCCCTTCCTCCATCAAGGAGTACATGATGTTTACTGAAATACCTAAGATTTGGTAGAAAATGACATGTGGCCTTGTATATCAAATATAGCCTTGTTATTTTCAGGAAGCAAGATGAGTCAGATGTTGAAAGTAGATGGCCAAATATAGATGAATCAAAAAAATAAGTTTGTTTGACACAGCAGTTCCTCAGAGTGAGCTGGACCTTTCTGGACATTTTTGAGAAGAGATGTGTTGACAGGTTTATGGAGGTCACCAAGGCCTGAACCTAAACAGGGCTGCTAGCTCTTGCGTATTTCTATAATGGAACTAGCCTAGAGATTCCTACAGTAGGAGTCACAGATCCCAGAAAGATGGGGCTGCAGTTTGGTACTCCTGAGTCTTTCTGTAATTGAAACTTTTATTAAGATTTGTTGTAGATGAGCATAAAGTTGTAAGAAAAAATAGAGAAAACCGCCATATCATTTACCAGGTTTTCCCCATCTGTGACCGATTAAGAATAAAGTGGGGCTACGGGGAAGGAGAATAATCTGGCCGCCTTCTAACCTTTCAGAGAAGGAAGTAAAAAAGGGGGCCTTTCAGCAAATCGTGAGTTTTGGAAACCTTGTGACTCAGTTGATCAAGTATGACTTATTTGCCACAAAATCCACTTTCTACCTGTGACAAAAAGTGGAGTAATGGTCACAATTGCAGAACAGTGTGTGTAGCAAATGCCACAGATATCACAGGGCTAATAGACACCACCATACAGTTGTCAGCAAGTTATCAGGGAGTGGTTATGGCTAAAGAAAGAAGGAAAATGGGCACGTGTGGAAACTGAGGTAATCTCTGACTAATGGCACAGACAAAAATAGCTAAAGACCTAAGGGGACCAATGAAAAGCTTTATAAGTAATTATCTACAATACAGATAATTATGGGGGAGTTAACGTAAGATATTTCCACCTGTATGTTGCCTTGTGCTGCGTCTCCTCTCCCTTTCTCAGTTTCTCAGAGATAATCTATGGTTTGCTGTATGTAAATTGTGCTTCTTTCTCCACTGCGTTGGGATCCCGGCTCTTTTATTTCCACTCCCCCTGATCTTATTTTCACTGTTACACCTCCAAACTTGTTAGTTCTGCTGCATAACCAGACATGGTTGACTGGACAGCTCCAGGGTCTCAGAAACCTCTGACAGTGACATTTTATAAAACTGTAAAACAGTGTCACAACCAGGCAACTGGACTGGATGCCATCTGTTGTTCTTATTCAGATTTTTTCAGTTTAGCTTGTACTCATCTTAATCCAGAAAAGTGGCCTGCAAGCTGGAGTCTGAGAAGCTAAGCTGAAGCAGTGCAGCTGTGCTAGTCTGCTCAACCTTCCCCACACCCTTCCAGGATCATCTAGTTAAGGTTTCACCATGACTGTGAGGATGTTTTCTCAAAAGACTTTGGAAGAGGTAGTCACACATAGTCAACAGACGTTGTGATATTGGTAAAGATTACTTTTTTTTTATTAAGTCTTTTGCATATAGATCATAAATACATTTATGCCAATTTCAGTGTGTTGATTATTTGTACAAATTGGAGTGTTTATATCATACTAATCAATATAGCTTTCACCTCATTTACCTAATTATAGCATTAGGACATTTGTGCTCTACACATGATACATCCAACTTGTACTTGCAATGTGCTCCATAGTTGTGGTCCCCCTACTATCCCTCCCACCCCCTCCTTCATCTTAGGCTAAAATTGTGTTTCATTTTTCATATGCAAGTGTGAGTTATTAAAAATTGGTTTCACAGTAGTACTGAGTACACTGGATATTTTTTTTTCCATTCCTAAGATACTTTACTAAGAAGAATATTTTCCAGTTCCATCCATATAAACGTAAACGAGGTAAAGTCTCCATTTTTTTTACTGCTGCGTAGTATTCCATGGTGTACATATACCACAATTTATTAATCCATTCATGGGTCGATGGGCATCTTGGCTATTATGAATTGAGCTGCAATGAATAATCTGGTGCAAATATCTTTATTGCCAAATGATTTTTGGTCCTTTAGATATACATGTAGAGGAGGAATTGCAGGATCAAACGGCAGGTCTACACTTAGATCCCTGAGTGTTCTCCAAACTTCCAAAAGGAATGTACTAGCTTGCATTCCCACCAGCAGCGCAGAGTGTTCTCTTTTCTCCACCTCCAAGCCACCATGTGCAGTTTTAGGATTTTGTGATGTGGACTACTCTTACTGGAGTTAGATGATATCTCAAAGTGGTTTTGGTTTGCATTTCTCTGATGATTAAAGATGATGAGCATTTTTTCATGTGTCTGTACACCAGGCACCTGTCTTCTTCAGAGAAGCTTC
>CAUYPK010135211.1:0-30008 GCA_963574355.1 Loris lydekkerianus
TTTTGCATGATCTCAGATCTGTTGGCATAAAAGTAGCACTTCTCCTGTAAAAATAAACAGATGCCTCACTTTTTGGCAGTTAATAGGACTAATCCCCTTCTTGTTGGGGCAAGTATTTAAAGTCTCTTGCCGAAACCCAAATGTTTTTTTTTTTTTTTTAATCTTTTTTATAGATAAAAATATGCAAAAAGCTCATTTTCTTATCATGTTGTGCTGACTGAATATAAACTAGAGGCCCTGTTTGAAACATTCAGACTGATGAAGACATATTTAAATTCATCTGCATACTTATGTTTTCATTGACAAAAATTGTGTATATTTATAGTACACAAAACAATATTTTGCTTTATGTATGAGTGTACATTGTAGAATGACTAAATCAAGTTAATTTAAATATGCATGCCTTCACATACTTATTTTTTGTGATGATAACATTTAAAATGTACTCTGTTTAGTGATTTTCAAGAATACAATACATTATTAACTATAGTCATCATACAATAGATCTTCTGAACCAATTCCTCCCAACTAAAATTTCCTATCCTTTGACCAACATATTCTTAATTCCCATCCACCTCCCCAACTCTTGATGATCACTATTCTATTCTCTACTTTCATGAGTTTGACTTTTTTAGATTCCACATATATATTTTTTGTCTTTCTGTCCCTGGATTATTTCGGTTAATGTCCTCCAGTTTCATTCTTCTTGTCACAAATCATCTCCATATTTCTAAGCATTCTTACCTTTGTTCTGTAAGTCAAACACTATCCATAGAAATGAACTGAAATGAATGACATGAACTATTTGGTGTTATAGACAGTATAAAATATCATGCACAATAATCATGGAATTCATGGCTGCATTGTCCCAGGTGGCTTTTGGACACTTGCAAGTTCAAGTGCCCAATAATCTCATACCCAACACCACCTCCAAAGTTGCACATGTCTTCCCATCAGCAAAGACCTAGAACCACACCCATGGTTCAGCATCTTGGCTTCTTAACTTTCTTCATCCTTCTGACATGAAGAGCCACTTGAAGAGATTCATCATTGAAGTGTGTCTTATCTTGCTTCCTCCTCCTCCTCCTTCTTCCTTTCCCCATCCTCCTTTTGTCCCTCCTGCTCTTCCTTCCTTTTCTCTACCTTCTTCATAACCATCATATTAATAGATAAAATTTATTGTGTGCTTACGACATGTTGGGCATTTAAAGAATTTTCTTAATGTTCACAGCAATTCCATAAGGTCAAGGAAGGTATACAGGAAAGAAATAGAGAAGCTGAGTCCTGTCCTTAATCATTTCATTATTCTGACTTTACTAAAACAATCTTTTGGCAAAGAAAATAGTTTTGGTAGTAAAAATGTTGGGAAATTCCATATGAGATTAACACAAGTAGCATGAAATCATGCTGGAGTCCTCCAAGGGGAGTAACAAGAAATTGAAACTGTGCCGATATATTTCAGATTAACATACGATTTTTTTAAAAAACATAATTTCTTCTGATTTAAAAAAAACATTTCTTCCAATTATTAAAAAGTCTAATAAAATCAAATAATTAAGTATATGATGTAATCATTTAAAAAATGTACTTTATCCCTGATGTCATTGTTCATTTTTGAAGTGAAAGCAATTTTTTTGTTTGTTTGTTTTTTTCAAAGACTAGAGATGCTAATATTCTGAAAGAGATATACCCAACTGGGGTCAGGGTTTCTATTCAAGTTATGTTTGAACCATAAATATAATGTATCTTAACAAATTTTTAATTCCAATGGGAAAAACTTATTTATAATTATCCCACCTATGTCTGTCTGGTTATTTCTACAGAAATTTATTAGAAAAAAAAAAAAACATTGAGAAATATAAAAGAGACAACAGAGACCATTCTGATTTGCAAAGCCTTAGCTTGTTGGCACATGCTGCCGGCATCTTGAGAGCAATAAAGTGACACCTGAAGCTCAGCTTTCACAAGTAAGCATGTGAAAACTCTCAGGTGACTCATAGACACCCAGCCTCATCCACTTCTGAATGCACTCATATCACAGTTGTAGCTCTATCCTACTGTCTACCTGGCTCCATGCACTGAGCAACATGCTTGCTTGATTGCCTGGAAGCTCTGTCTTCTCCTGTGCCCCTACTCTAATGTCCCCTCCAGGAGAAGTTGGTGTGGACTTTCCCAGAGGACTGGAGCTGTTCCTGAGAATCTCTGTCCTTGCTGCATGGTGTTCACAGCCTTTGTCCTCCTTCAGCTCCATCAGCAGCATTGCCTCCACTCTCCATAGGGCCATCTAACCTGCCCATCCTCTGCAGGCCCCCTTGCTATTGCTTCCCCTGCTGGTTTTCAGCCATGACAGCAGCAGGCCTTCATCTGGTCTTCATTGCTGTCTTGTAGAGGCACTTACAATAGACTGAATCATGTCCCCTCACATGCAAATTCATGTGTTGAAGCCCTAACCCTCAGTACCTCAGAGTATGACTGTAATTTGAAGATGGAAGCTTTAAAGAAATAAGGTAAATGAGTTCATGAGGGTGGGCCCAATCCAACTGGTTTCCATATAGGAAGAGGAGGTTAGGACACAGATGCACACAGGGGATGACCATATGGGGACACTTGAAGAAGGCAGCCACCTGCAAGCCAAAGAGACAGACTGCAGAAGGAACAAACTCTGCTGACTTCTTGATCTTGGACTTCTAACTTTCAGAACTCTGACAAATTAAATTTCTGTGATTTAGACACTCTGTCATTCTGTAATGGCAGCTAAACAGACTACCCTAGAGCTTCTCAGAGTAGAGGGTAGGGGATCTCTGTGACACAGTTCTTCCCAGTTTTTATCATGTTATGGTAAAAAAAATTTCTTTGTCAAAATCCTCAGGCCTCTTGAGGGATGGGCACAGATAGCCCTACAGCCTAGAGCCCATCAGAATTATTTGAAGTGGCTAATCCTAAACCATTCACTCTGCCTTGCATGGCCTTTGTCAAGGAAACCTCCACAAAGGTGACAGCCTAAACTTTCCCTAAATTCTGTCTTCTGCGTGCTCCACCTTGTCACTTTTCCACACAGCCCTGTGTAGCAGGCCGCAATCTTCGATGTGATTGGCAGTATTACCTGCTGTCTAATCTCTGTTGTTTATTTGTAGGCCCTCTGCCATTATTCTTGCACCCCTCCTCTTTTCCTTCTGTTAGTCCAGAGGTCCTTTCTTTGAGCTTGACCTCTTTCCATGCTCTTTAGTCCCCTTCATTAACCCTTGATTATTTTTCCAGCATAAAATATTAAAACAATCCCCTATGTACATGCTATAATTTCCAAAAATATTCATAAATATTGTGAAACAGATGTGATTATGTAGTTGGAATAAGATCAGGGCTAAAAATATAAATATTGGAGACATCAACAAACAAATTTTTGCAGCTAGCTGTATATTTGAGTGAAATCATCTATAGAGGAGGGACTGATACAGGTTCTGGGATACTTAAATCTTTTATGCATTTGAGGGCTTTCTACAAAAGGGAATATATAATTAGCAATAAAATTTAAGTTTGAAAGTGAATGTCTATTTAGAGTGAATTTAAAATATTAGAATATTATTTAGAACCTACATGAATTATAATTTTCAAAATGTTCAATAAAATACTACAAATACT
The DNA here is from genome assembly GCA_963574355.1 of Loris lydekkerianus. Taxonomy (NCBI): domain Eukaryota; kingdom Metazoa; phylum Chordata; class Mammalia; order Primates; family Lorisidae; genus Loris; species Loris lydekkerianus. The sequence continues at coordinate 3,640 of CAUYPK010135211.1, forward strand.
ATAAAATCCAGAAAAATAGTATTCACATTAATTTAGCACCTGATATACTCCTATAATATTTCTGCACCTGTTTTGGCTATACTTTAATCATATCTTTTTAATATTTCCTAAAAGGGAACAGGAATTTCTAACATGCTTAAGAAACAGTTTTTAAAAAGTATTACTTTTTAATGTACACAATGTGAGGGTATTTAATCTGCCCACTGGTTTGAGAGGTTCTTTTACAACTTGAACTTTGCCTTGGAAGGGAGAAAAATTTGTAACCTCATATTAATTTGAAATAAAAAAGTATTATATTAGTTTAAAAATGTTTCTTTGGGCCTTACCAATTTTTATTGACAATGTGCAAACTCTTTAGGATTATTTTTAAATATAAGAAAATATTCTTGAGTGTTTTTTTAAATACATTAACTACAAAATATCAGGACACTTAATTTTTTATTTTTAATTTTAGATTAATATGAGGGTACACATGATTAGGTTACATTGTTGGCATTTATTAGGTAAAGTTCCAGTTGTAGTTGAGTCCTTCACCCAAGCGATGTGCTATATACCGTTACATTGTGTCCATTAGGTGAAAACCTACCAATTCCTGCCTTTCTCCCTTCTCCCCTCCCAAGCTCCCCTCATTAAATTTAATTTTTTCTCTCATATAGGAATATAGTTGTTTATCTATTGGTTTCATATGAGTATTGCATACATTGGATACTTTTCCATTCTTGCAATACTTTATTAAGCAGAATGTTCTTCAGTTCCATCCAGCTAAATACAAAATATGTAAAGTTTCCATCATTTATGGCTGAATATATTATTTTATGGCATACATATACCACCATGGCATACATATGCCATTAAGTTTATTAATCCATTCGTGAGTTGATGGGCACTTAGTTTGATTCCATGTCTTGGCAAATGCAAATTGAGCTGCAATGAACATTCTAGTGCAAATTTCTTAATGGTAAAGTGATTTTTTTTTCTTCTGGGTAGATACCTAGTAATGAGATCGAGAGACAAAATGGAAGGCCTACTTTTAGCTCTTTGAGGATTCTCCATTCGTCCTTCCACAGAAGTGCTATTAGTTTGTAATCCCACCAGCAAAATAAAAGTGTTCCCTTCTCTACACATCCACACAAGCATCTGCAGCTTTGAAGACTTTATGATATGGGGTGTTCTTACTGAGATTAGGTGATACCTCAGGGTGGTTTTAATTTGCATTTCTCTGATGATTAAGAGCAATAAGCGTTTTCTTCATTTTTTTTTTTTCCCCATTCATCTGTCTTCTTCTGGGAAGGTTCGGTTTAATGTCTCTTGCCCACTTAAAATAGAGACTGTTGTTTTTCTCTTGTTGATTAGTTTGAATTCTCTGTAGATTCTTGTTATAAGCCCTTTGTCAGATTCATAGCATTCAAATATCTTCTCCCATTCCAAAGGCTATCTGTTAGCTTTAGTTGTTGTACCCTTAGGTGTGCAGAAGCTTTTTAGTTTGATCATGTTCTAATCATTTATTTTTGGTGTTGCTGCAATTGCCTAGGGGATCTTCTTCATAAAATCTTTTCCTAAGCCAATGTTGTTAAGAGTTTTTTTGCACACTTTCGTCTATAAATTTTATAATTTCATGTCTTAAATGTAAATCTTTTATTTAGTGAAAGTCAAATCTGTAAATGGTGAGGGGTGAGGGTCCAGTTGCAGTCTCCTACATGTAGCTGATCAGTTCTCCCAGCACCATTTATTAAACAGGGATTATTTTCCCCAGTGTATGTTTTTGTTTGATTTATCAATGATCATAGGGTGATAGTGGCTGAGCTCATCTCTAGATTCTCTATCTATTCCATAGATCTATATCTCTATTTTTGTGCTAGGATCATGCTGTTTTGATCATTGTAGACTTGTATAACCTGAAGTCTGGTAATGTGATGCCTCCAGACTTGTTTTTATTTCTCAGAATTTCATTGTCTATTTGGGGTTTTTTCTGGTTCCATATGAAATGAAGTATGATTTTTTTCAAGTTCTTCAAAGTATTGGCAAAATATTCAAAATATTGGCATTTTGATGGGGATTGCATTAAATCTGTAGATTACTTTGGGTAGTATGGACATTTTAAAAATGTGGATTCTTCACAGTCATGGGCATGGTATGTTCTTCCATTTATTAAAATCTTATGCTAGTTCTTTTCTCAGATCTTTGTAGTTCTCTCTGTGAAGATCCTTCACATCTTTGTTAGGTATATTCCCAAGTTTTTTATTTTCTTTGAAGCTACTATGAAGGGTATAGTGGTTTCATTCTCAGCTTGACTGTTATTAGAATATGTGAAGGCTACTGACTTGTGGAGACTGATTTTATAACCTGAGAGGTTACCATATTTCTTAATCACTTTCAGGAGCCTTGTAGTTGAGTCTCTGGAGTTTTCTAAGTATAAGATCATATCATCAACAAAGAGCAACTATTTAACCTCCACTATCTCCATTTGAATAACCTTGATAGCCTTCTCTTGCCCGATTGCATTGTCTAGGACTTCTAGCTGTTTAATAGCAGTGGCAATAGTGGACATCCTTGTCTCGTCCCAGTTCTAACTGGAAACACTTTTAGTTTTACTCCATTGAGTATGATATAGACTGTGAGTTTGTCATAAATGGCCTCTATCAATTTAAGAAATGTCTCCTCTATGCCTATTTTCTTAAGTGTTCTTGTTGGAAAGGATGCTGAATTTTGTCAAATGATAGTTCTGCATCTACTGAGAGGAACAAATAATCTTTGTTTTTGCTTCTATTTATGTGGTGAGTTACATTTATAGATTCTGTATGTTGAACCAATCATATATCCCTGGGGCAAAGCCCACCTGATTGTGATGTATATATTTTTTTAATGTGTAGCAGTATTAGGTGTGCCAGGATTTTATGACTATTTTTGCATTGATATTTATTAATGTTATTGGTTGGTACTTTTCCTTTTTTGTTGGGTTCTTTCCTAGTTTTGTTATTAGGGTGATATTTGCTTCATAAAATGTGTTAGGTAAGGTTCCTTCCTTCTCTATGTTTTGGAATAGGTTCTGCAAAGAAGAACCTATTGTACAAAGTTTGGTACAAACTTCTCTTTGAAGGTTTGATAGAATTCTAGTATAAAACCATCTGATCCAGGCTTTTCTTTTCTTTTTCTTTCTTTCTTTATTTCTTTCTTTCTTTTTTTTTTTTTTTTGGACGATCTTGTATTGTTGATGGGATTTTAGTGCTTGATGTAGTTCTTTCAGAATTTGTAATTCTTTCTGGTTAGGTTTAGGGAGGTGGTGTGATTCTAGGTATTAGTCCATTTCCTTCATGTTTCCAAATTTCTAGGTATAGAGTTTTTGTAGTAATCAGGGATGATATATTTTTTAATTAATTAATTTATTTTTATTGTTAAATCATAGCTGTGTACATTAGTGCAATCAAGGGGTACAATGTGCTGGTTTCATATACAATCTGAAATATTCTCATCAAACTGTTCAACGTAGCCTTCATGGCATTTTCCTAGTTACTGTATGTAGGCATTTGTATTCTGCATTTAGTAAGTTTTGCCTGTACCCGTTCTAAGATGCACCATAGGTGTGGCCCCACCTATTACCCTCCCTCTACCATAACCTCCCCCCCCTTCCCCTTCCTTGTTATTTCAGTGGTATCTGTTACTATTTACTCTTTTTTTGTTTCTGATTTGGGTTATTAGAGATCTGTCTTTTCTGTTTCTAGTTAATTTCATCAAGGGTTTATTGCTTTTATTAATATTTTCAAAGAAACAACTTTTTGTTTCACTGATCTTCTAAATGGTTCTTATGTTCTCAATTCATTTAATTCTGATTTAACTTTTTTTCTTTTACTAAGTTTGGGATTAGATTGCTCTTTCTTTTCTAGCTCCCTGAGATGGTTCATTAAGTTCTTGATTAGTGCTCTTTCTGGTTTTGAATGTGGGCATTTATTGTGATAAATTTCCCTCTTACAATTGCCCTTGTAGTATCTTACAGGTTTTGATAGGTTCAGACTTCATTATCATTTTATTCAAGGCAACTAACGATTTCCTTCTTTATCTCCTCCTTGACCAAGCTCCCATTCAGAATAAGGTAGTTAAGTTTCCATGAATTTATGTGGGGATGAGATATTTGTGAAGTTAAGTTTTACTTTTATTCTGTGGTGGTACAAAAAGATAGAAGGTATAATTTCTATTCTTTTAAATTTGTTGAGGTTTGAATTGTGTCCTAAGATATGATCACTTTTGGAGAATAATCCATAGGCTGATGAGTAGGATGTATACTCAATTTTATTGTAATGGTATGTTCTGTATATGTCTGATAAGCCTATTTGTTCTAAAGTCTTATTTAAGTCCCTTTCTTCTTTGTAGTTCCTGTTTGTTGTTATCTGTCTAGTTCTGTCAGAATTGTGTTAAAAGTCCCCAGGTATTATCATGTTGCAGGATATCATATTGTTCATATCAGATAGGATTCATTTTATATATCTGGGAGCATTTAAGTTGGGCACATAGATATTTAGGATTGAAATGTATTTTTGTTGTATTGTTCTTTTGACCAGTATATAGTGTCAATCTTTGTCTTTATTTTTTTTTTTTTTAGTTTAAGTACAGTTGTATCTGCAAATAAGATTGCAACCCCCTCCTTTCTTCTGATTTCCATTTGCCTAAGTTGTGTTTTGTCTTTAGAGATTACATGTGTTTCCTGAAAACAATATATAGTTCACTTGTGCTTTTTCATCCAATCAGCCAGCCTATGCCTCTTCAGTGAGGAATTAAAGCCGTTTACAATTATTGAGAGAATTGTTAAATATGATGAAGTCTTGTTCATCTTATCTTGTGGAGGCCAATTGCTTATTTTTATCACTTGCGCTGTTGTGGAAGCTAGGCTTTGTCCTTTAGTTTTGGGGTGTCTTTACTTTGATTGTGATCAATTATCATGGTCACTGTGAAGAATGGGCCTTAGTACTTCCTACAGAGCTGGTCTTGTTGTCGTGAAATTCCTCAGTGTTTACATGTCAGTAAAAAATTTGATTTTTTCCATTGAATATGAAACATAGTTTAGTAAGATACACAATCCTGTGCTTTAATTGTTTTATTTAAAGTTAAAAGCAGATACTACTGTCTCCTGGCTTGAAAAGTTAAAGCTGAAACACTTTTATTTGTCCCCCTGTAGATAAGAAGCTGCTTACTGTTTGCAGAATTTTCTCTTTCATTTGACTTTGGCCAAGTTAATTACAATGTGTCTAGGAGATGCTTTTGTTGAATTGAGTTGTGCTGGGGTTCTGATACTATCTAGTATTTTATTTCTGGATCTCTCACAATGCTTGGAAAATTCTCCACCATGATGTCCTGAAGTAAATATTCCATGTCTGTAGGACTGTTTTCTTCTCTGTCAGGAATACCTGTGATTCATAAATTCATGGCGTTAGTGTAGCTGCATACCTCTCTCAGTGATAGCTCTACCTTTACTCTCTTCTTTTCTTCCTCTTTGAATGCTTGGGTTAGTTCAAAAGTCTTGTCTTCAATTTCTGAGATTCTTTCTCCTCCATGTTGTATTCTATTGCTGAGATTCTCTACTGTGTTTTGAAATTAACTTAAATGCCTTTTTCAATTATTTGAGTTCTGCCATATCTTTCCTAATTATGTACAGATTCTTGGTGACTTTGTCTTTAATTTCATAATTTCTTAAGATAGTTTTTGGGCTTCTGTTTGGATTTCTTTTACCATCTTTTCCTCAATTCCATTAATCTTATTTGCCATCCATATTCTGAATTCTATTTCTTTCATTTCAATTATTTTTCTATGCATGATATTTTCAGCTGTATCTTCCTTATAATCTCTTGGGGGAATTGACATGCTCTGACTTTTAATTTTTCCAGTTTTCTTCTGCTGATTCCTCCCCATGTGTAAATTGGTTTATTTATATATTTATTATACTTTTTTAGCTGTAAAGTTTGGTTGTACCCAATTTTTTTTTTTTTTTTTTTTTTTTTTAGTTAAACTATAGTTGAAGTCCCTTAGGCAGCATCCAGGATGCCTATTTAGAAACTAAAACTGTCCACTGAAATCAGACCCAGATGCCCAAAAATATAGGGCTTTCCACTCCCTTTCACCACTGAGTGTTTGAATGAGTTACCACTAACACCTGTGGCCCCTCTCGCATACAGCCTCCCAAAGCTCCCCCTCAGGCCTGTAGAATGTGAGGGTCTCCGAGAACCAGTCTTGTTATCTCCAGGTTGGGTAGGGTAGGGCCAGGACACCCAGGTGACATTCCCAAGGCAAGATGGCTCTTGGATAGTGAGCAGAACTGTTGCAGCCTAAGTGTCAGCCTTGCTCTCAATCAAATCAACAGAGCTATATTGTTGCCAGTGTCCTGATTACACAGACTTGACATGCTTCAGCTTTGGGTTGCAGTAGGGGAAGGAGAATCTGTGGCTTGCTAAACCATTCCACCCACAGCTCCAGCCCCATAGGCAAACAAATTCAAAAAGCTGTGGTGTTCACAGTAGTCTGGGCTTTGGCTTTTGTCTGCAGTTGGGGTAAGAATATTTAAGGTTTGTTGTCTGCTTCCTAGGACTTTCCCAAATTGGGGTTACCAGGGCAAGTGAGTAAAGAAGCTAGCTCTTGGTTTTAATGTCTTCCTTATATTTAATAGTCACTGCTATGGTTCCCCTCAAATGTGTTCCCTCAAAATTTTAAGTGTGATAGTATTAAGAGATGCTGCTTATATGGGGGGGGGGGTGAGACTACAAGGGCTGCTTTCTTGCTAATGGGGCTAAGCCCCTTTGAAAAATGCAACAAATAGCATTAGCAAATTCTCTCTTGCTCTTTCACTAACTTCCATGTGCGTACATAGCAAGAAAATCCTTACCATGTGCCAACACATTGATCTTGGAATTTTTAGCCTTCATAACTCTGAGAAAATAAATTCCTTTTTGAAAATAAATCATCCAGTACCTGTTATTAAGCTGCTTAGATATTCTGTTATAACAGCACAAATGGATTAAGACAAATATTGGTTCTAGAGAAGTGGGGTATTGCTATGAAAAGTATATTGAAAAATACTGGTAGTGTGGTAGAGCCTTTCAAACCAGAGAGGGAGGATGCAACAGTTTTGAAGTGAATACTAGAAAAAAGCCTGAATTTTCATGAGCTAAGCATGAAGGGACATTTTGGTGATGACTCAGACAAAGAAAAAACTGTAAAGAAAGCCTGACTCTTAGATATTACTTACATGGTTGTGACAGTGAAGATTCTTATGATGAAGACTCAGATGGAAATGAGGAACAATATACTGGAAACTAGAGAAAAGGTCATGCTTGTTTAAAAGTGGCAGAGAACTTGGCTGAATTTTTTCTACATCTTAGCACAGGGGAAGAGAACCTTTTTATGTTGGAAGACCATATTAATTTAGCTGTAATCAAATATGGCCACATTCAAGAACCTTCAATTATATATACTTTAAAGTATACATTATTTTGTGAAAATATAACTATTATAGACTTACTACTTTCAAAAAATAAAACAAACATTTGTTAGTTTTAAAGTTTACTCATCTTTTAATGACCTTGTTGTGTCTGCTTTCTGTTGGGAAGCATTTTAATATTTGGTTGAATGAAGGTCTGCAGTTTCAGTTGACCCTCTAGAGATATCAGTCATTTGTGACCTTGAGGGCATCTTGATTTGGGTTAAGAAGGAGAATGTAAATTTTTAGCAATAAGTGGATGAAAAGCAAGAAAGCATGTTTTGGGCATATTGCTTAAGGCATCACTATTCTGCTGAATTTTTTCATATTTCTATTGGATCTTTTTTAGCATAGAACAATGACTTTAAAATGTCATTCACTGAGAGCTCCATCAATTTCATTTGTAGTTCTTTAGGTGCCTTGACAATATCAACTAAGTGACGCTGAAATGCTGATTTAAATGTTACATCATGGTTCTTAAAGTCAATGAACCTTTCAAAGTATTCTCCAATTAATAGGTCTGTAACAGCTATGTATTCTTCAAACGATTCACATGTATCATAGCTTATCAATGACTTTGATAATGGGGGAAAATGTTCATTGGAACTTTTCTTTTGAAGAAGTGTTTGGAAAAAAAATCTATCTTTTTTTGAAATGCTTGGATTTGTTGCCACATACTACATGGGGTGTCCATAAAGTTCATGTGCAATTTAAAATTGCATACAAACTTTATGGCCATCCTATTTATAGAATTAGTTCGACTTTGCAAAGAAATAATCCAGTCATTTTGATTTTACATAATATCTTACAGAAATGTTGCATTGTTACAGGAATCTTCTTTCAATAATTCACATTGCTGATTTTCTTCTTCATAAAATTTAATTATCTGTTCTTACAGATATAAATTTTGGGGCTAACACCTATCCTTGCAATATCCAACACATTTTAGAATAATATGGCAAATCCACACTGAATACTTCATCATTCAATTTTAACATGTTACAAAACTGACAATGGAATGTAGTTAACAATACAACTTTTTATAGGATACATTGAAAAGAAATGGGAGCATTTTGATCTTTTAGTACTTTTTTTCTTCCCTGTGCAGTAAACCCTTCATGTATTTCTGTCCTGGTAGGTGTACCATCTATACATACTCTATTAAATTCGCTGAATTCAGTCCAACCTCATGACTTATATTAAAAATTGTTGAAGAAAATCTACCCCCTATTTTCTGTTTACAAGAGTCCCAAAAGCAAGTAACTCTGTAGCAAAGAAAATCTTCTGTTATGACCCAAATAAAATATAAAACCTGCACTAAGTCAGTAGTATTGGTATTTTTATATATTTTTAATATCAGCTTGTCAGTTTTTGCAACTTAAACAGCTAGGTTTTTGAAAGCGACTGCATTAAATCTTTAGATCAATTTGGGAAGCAGTAGTAAGCCATCTGATCCAGGAACATAGAATCTCTATTTAAGTTTCTTTGATTCTTTTAACAATGTCTTACAAGTCACCCCAAGCTTAGAGGATTAAAACAAAACAAATGGACTTGATTACAGTTGTGGATGTCAGAAACCTAAAATAGATCTGCAGGGATGTGCTCCATTTGGATGCATGAGAGAAGAATGTGTCCTTGCCTTTTCCAGTGTCTAGAGGCCACCTGCTTTCTGAGACTCATGGCCTTTCTCTCTAGTTTCTATATCAGCAGCACATCTTCTGTCCTCTAGAGTGTTGCTAGCGCCCTCACATCTCTCTGAATGTGAATATTCTGGGTCCCTCTTCTAAGGAATGTTGTGATTATGTTGGACCCATCTGGGTAATGCAGGCTGATATTCAGTCTCAAGGTACTTACCTTAATTGCATATAGAAAGCTTATTTTTCCCTGTAAGATAACATTACTTACAGGTTCTGAGGACATAGACATTTCGTGGGCAATTTTTAGTTCATCATACCCTGTAACTTTGTTGGAAGTGTTTTACTTTTAGTGATGTTGTGTGGTTTACATAGAATTTTCTATAAGATTTTGTCTTTTGTATATAGAAATGGTTTTACTTCTTACTTTACAATCTGTGTGACTTTTATTATTTATTTTTTAACCTAAATTGCCCTGCCTAGACCCTCCAGTACAATGTTGAATAAACATGGTAAGAGTGGCTATGCTTGTTTTTTCCCCCGATCTTAAGGATCTTTCAATCTTTTACCATTTAGTATGGTGATAGCTATGGGTCTTTTCTAGTTGTTCTTTATCAGGTTGAGGAAGGTCCCTTTTCTTTTTAGTTTGTTGAGGTGATTTTTTCCCTGTCATTAAAGGGTGCTGGAATTTTTCAAGTACTTTTTCTGCATCTATTCAAATTGTAACATGTTTTCATCCTTTATTCTAGTAATTTGATGTATTAATTGGTTTTCAGATATTAAACCAATTTTGCATTTTGGGCACAAGTTCTACTTCGAATTAAGTATGCCCCTTTTATTTGTTGCTAGATTTTGTCTGTGAGTATTTTTTTTTTCTTTTTTGAGACTTCTTGCTTATGTATTTATAAAATATATTTTTCTGAAATTTATTTTTCTTGTGGTGTCTTTGTCTTAGTTTTATATCAGAATAATACTATCCTTTATAGAATAAGGAAGTGTTATCTCCTCTCTACTTTTTATGAAGAGTTGGTTCTAATTCATTTTTAAATGTTCTTTGAAATTAAACATTAAAGACATCGGGAATGAGATTTCATTTTGTGAAAAGTTTTAACCCTTATTTATTTGATCTTTTTCTTTGGTATAGATCCATGCAGAACATTTCTTCTTTAGTTGTATTTAGTAGTTTGTATCTTTCTAGGAATGTGTCAATTTTATCTACATTATCTAACTTTTAGGAATACAGTTATTTGTAGTATTCTCTGATGATCCTTTTTATTTCTGTAATGTCTGTATTAATGTTCCCTCTTTTGTTTCTTATTTTAATAATTTGAGTCTTTTCTCTTTTTTCTTGTTCCTCCCAGCTAAAAGTTTGCCAAAATTGTTGAGATTTATAAAGAACCAAATTTGGTCTTCTTTACTTTATTATTATTATTCTATTCTCTGTTTTATTAATTTTCACTCTGCACTTTATTTGTTCATTTTTTCTAGTTGCTTCAGGCTTAGTTACTCCTCTTTTCCTAGAGTCTTAACATAGAAGATAGATTAGGTTATTTACATGAGAGTTACTTCTTTTCTAAAATAGGCATTGAAACTATGTATTTTCCTTTAAGCATATTTTCACTGCATTTAATGCATACATTGATACTTTGTACCCCCATGATAAATCTTCCCAAAGTATTTTCTAATTTTCCTTATAATTTATTCTTTGTTCTATTGGTCATTTAGCAGTTGCTGTTCCCCTCTTTGCTTACAGGTCCTGGATTATTAGTAAATATTTATTACTTCTAACATCTCTATTTCTTGCACTGTCAGTCACTCCTTGAATGATTTTAGTTTAGTGCATAACTATAATTTTCTTATGATTTGGTAAAAATATGCTATAAACTGGATTTGTACTCAATTTTCTTTGCATTCTGTTGCAATGAAACAAATGATTTATGAGATAAGCCGATGTGGCCTCTGTTGTACATTTAAAGCAGCAAACACAATCACTGGGAAGAGTGCCAAAAGTCTAAAACTTTCTATTATGTCACAACTACCAAGAGAGGGGTCTTGTCACCACAAATAGTTCTTTTATAAATGTTTTCTAGAAAAATCGGGTTAGTGCTATCCCTTATCAAAGGTCCCTGGGAGTTATTTCAGTTAAGAGACAACAAATGTAGTGATAGATCTAATTGAATTTTTTTTTCATAATTTATGAATCAGAGTAGGTTCCATTCTATAAAGCAAAATGAGAGGTCCCACTGGGTAATGGCGGTACAGTGAGTTTTGTGAGGCGAGAACAAGGAAACAGAACAATAGAAAAAAGTCTGATCAGTTTACATCAGGTTACTTCATGTTGAAAGCAGAGGGAATTTCTTTATTATACTGACTCAGATAGACTGGGATCTCCTGTTTTCAGGAAAAATATATCTGTTTGGAGTAGCTGCCTTCTTCCTTAAAGTTATAGTTTGAAAACGTACCATTTGGTGTGAATGAGTCTATTTTGGTTTAGGCTGGTCTGCTGGGGCCTAGAACAGGAACTTAGTCCATAACCATGCCCTCCCATAACTTTCGTTAATCCTTCTTAGAGCAACAGGGGATTTGAATGGGTTATGACCATTTATTTCATTAAGGTCAGCTAATGTTGCTAAGAACTTTTCAAGTCAAAAAACTTATCATCTGCCCAGATAGAGAATGACTAACAAATGTAAATCTCCTAGTTAACACATTCTTAGAATAAACTCTGGAACATACATGCTGCTTTGATCTTGTATGAACCCAGTACAGCCCACTCATGCTCTACGATGCCAGCCCCAATAAAGCAAACTCTGTGTATTCCATGACTGGTGAGAATTGTCATGAAACACTACATTTTAGAACTTATTTTGCATTTTGCTTCTGCCACATTTCAATTTCTATGTAGGTCCTGACTTGAACCTTTTCTTCTCTACTTCAGGGTTAGAGTTTTCTACTTAGGCTTGTGACAGATAAGTACCTGTGGTGGTGAGGGAGGGAGACACAACATGAGGGACTAAGAATTCCCTGAATAGGGAGTTTCCCATATGACAGAGTCTGGGAGAAAGTCTTGGAGAGATGGATACTGTGTTAGCCTGTAGTGAGGCAGATAGGAGCCCAAGAACCAAAATCTCAAGAAGCTTTATTTAGGATCTTGGGAGTGTGCCTATACAAAGTAAAAAAGAAAGAAGTTAACAGTCTGATGACTCAAACAGGTGGTCTTTTTCTCAAGGAGACTATTAGGGTGAAGGACAATAAAGCACTAAATCATGGATCAAACAACACCATTGTAGGAATTTAATGAGGAAAAGTTACAATCCACAGGTTAGATAGCCATGGCTCTAGGATAATTGTTGATGTTTTTTTTACCCTGCTGATACCCTGTGTCTGCTAAACTGCTGCTTTCTATTTAAACATTTTCAGACTAGTTCTTACCCAATCTACTGAACATTTCTCACCCCCATTTCTACCACAGACATGTTGAGTATCAGGGAGAAGAGGCTCGAGGCTGTTTCTGTGCAAATCCTCTGAATGTCAGCCTACACTATGTTTCTATCCACAGGTACCCTGAGAATTAGTCTATGTTAGGAATTATCACCCTGGGCTATGACTGTCTGTTTTCTGATTGGTAATCTATTAAACCCTAAACTACCTTAGGTTACCACCATTCAACTTCTTGGTATCTGCAGTTTTACCCAAAATGCCATAACACATATTCTAGTAGCCCTAGAAACCACAGATGATTTGTGGTAATCAAACTAAACCTCTTACCTGGAAAAATCAAATATAATCAAATTATATGACAACCTATAGCATCTGTTACTTTTAAATACTGTTCTAACATTCTTAAAACACCCTAAGAAAGAGGTTTAGGTACTGTGATCATGTTCCAGATGAGGAAAGTAATTACAAGGAGGCTAAGATTATATCTTAGGGTGATACACTTGGTGAATAATAGAACTGGGACTACAAGTCAGCACTTTAGAACCTTAAGCAAATCCTTCTAGAAAGTACATTCGACCTGGATGAGGAACAGAAGGAAGGAAAATGTTGACAAAATGACATTAAGTTTTCACTAGTTCAGTGAGTTTTAGACAGCTACTTCTTAGCTGTCTAATTTGGGCAGGGATATCTCTAGCTCACTGAAGAAAGTTTATTTGACTCTTTCAGAACATCATCCCTAATTTGGCAGAAACAATAAACTAGAAAAGAATTCCAAAATACATTTCTCTTCATAAAATTTATCAGCATTGTCAATCTTAGTGCTATCAATTTTATGTCACATAGAATTTACGGACAGAGAGATATGAAAAAGCAAGCCTAAATTCAGGTAGGTTTGGAGGTTTAGTTAAGAGTTCCATCTCTGAAGAGTAAGTTATTGAGCTGCCACATATAATGGGTGATATATTCATCTTCAATTCCTAGAAGATTTCACTGTGGATGTCATTCCAAAGCTTTGTCATATGAATATGGAGGAATTATGTGGTATCTACCAAAGAAACATCTAATCCTGATGTGTTTAATGAAATTTGACCTGAAGCTTATTTCATGAAGAACGAAATAAGGAATAAGTCCTAAGTTATAGTTCCATAACTTCCAAGCTTTAATACTAGAAAAGGTGCAAAAGCATGGAAAATAAAAAAATCAAATCCATCTTTCTGTGAATGAATCTACTGACATTTCATTTTAAGAGTCCAAGGACAGTCTAGAGATTTGTGACAGGAAGAGTTTGGGTGAGATGTTCTGATGTTGAATCCCTATAGAAAAGGAAATTTTTACTCTTACATTTTATTGCACACTCATCCCATGGAATCTACAAGAGATTGGTTCCAGGACCCCACAAATACCAGAATCCACAGGTGCTCAAATTGTGTAGTATCTGCATATAATCTACACACACCCTCCAGTGTACTTTCAATCATCTCAATATATCACACAATGTAAATAGTTGTTATGATATGTAAATAGTTGTTATGCTGTATTAATTTTGTTGGTATCTTCCAGGTATTGATCGATTTCTTTCAGATTTTCATATTTCTGAGAGTAGAGTTTCTTGTAGTATTCATTAAGGATTTTTTGAATTTCTGAGGGGTCTGTTGTTATTTCATCGTTACCTTTTCTGATTAATGAAATTAGAGATTTTACTCTTTTTTTCTTGGTTAGGTTGGCCAAAGGTTTATCTATTTTATTGATCTTTTCAAAAAACCAACTTTTGGATTTATTGATCTATTGTATAATTCTTTTGTTTTCAATTTCATTTAATTCTGCTCTGATTTTGGTTATTTCTTTTCTTCTGCTGGGTTTGGGGTTGGAGTGTTCTTCCTTCTCCTGTTGCTTGAGATGTCCCATTAAATTATTAAATTTCTCTCTTTCCATTTTCTTGAGGAAGGCTTGCAGTGCTATAAAATTCCCTCTTAGGACTGCCTTTGAAGTATCCCAGAGGTTCTGGTAATCGTGTCTAGATTGTTGATTAATACTAAATTTATAACAGTGGTTAACAAAAAGAACTTTGTTTATCTGTAATTTTTTCTTTTATTTAAGAGAATAAAGACATGTTCATTCTAAGTGGCAAATACATATGTTTCTTTTATTATTACTTGAAATTTCTTCTCTGTATTTTTATACTTTCAAAAAAAGAAATGGGGCTCAGTGTCTATAACACTGTAGTTACAGTGCCAGCCACATACTCCAAGGCTGGTGGATTTGAATCAGGCCAGGGCCAGCTAAACAACAATGACAACTGCAACAAAAAATAGCTGGGCATTGTGGTGGGTCCCTGTAGTCCCAGCTACTTAGGAGGCTGAGGTAAGAGAATCACTAAAGCCCAAGAGTTTGAGGTTGCTGTTATCTGTGACACCATAGTACTCTACCGTGACATAATGAGACTCTGTCTCAAAAAAAAAAAAAAAAAAGTAATGGGGAGAAGTTATGCTAGTAAGTCCCATGATCTGCTGCCTGCAAACTGGAGACCAGGGAATGCTAGTGGTGTAATTCTAGCCCATATTTGAAGGCCTGAGACCCAGGTAAATTCCTGTGTAAGGGCAGGAGGAAACTGATGTTACAATTCAAATAGGCAGGCAAAAGGAGCGCATTTCTCCTTTGTCTGCCTTTTTTTTTTTTTTTTTTTCTTTTCTAATTAGGCCCTCAATGAATTGGAGGGAAGTATACTTTTCTGAATCCACTGACTCAAATGCTAATCTCATCTGGCAACACCCTCACAGAAACACTCTAAAATAATGTTTAATCTGGGCACTTTGTGGAACAGCTAAGTTGATACATAAAATTAACCAACACAGCCTTCCAGCATCATAATTCCATATCCTGCTCGAATTTTTTTAATAGCACTCATCACCATCTGATACATAGTAGAACCACTGTAAGTTGGTTACCTGAAGGACTGTAATAAACTGGGCAACATACAGTGTTGGTGGTCAACATAAGGAACTAGGCCTACTGTACTGATACCTACATGTGATGCATGTGCAGTCTATGAAAATTAGGTCAAGTTAAGTAGGTGATCAATGTAGAGGGGTGGTCAGCTATAGAGGTTCTACTATATTTGTTTCTTTGTTTTCTGTTTATTTGCCACCTTGAATATAAGCTGCCTTAGAATAGGAGTTTTGCCTGTGTCATCCATTGCCAATTTCCAACGTATACAGCAGTGCAGGGTACTTGTGGGTACTCAACCTGTGTTGAATAAATGCATTTTCTAATTCTTTAAAATGTTTTGTAATTTTTAAAATAGACATGGAGACATTTCAAAATTGTGTCTATATTTTATGGTAATACAAGAAGAAGTTTACTTTCATTTATTCCAGGGAAGATGGAGCTCATACATCTGCACCAGTTCCAAATTAATTTAGAATAGTATGCCTTTTCATTAATGTTTCTTAGGCTCCATTTTTTTGGCCACTATGTTTCAGGAGATAATAAATGATAAAGCCAGAATTTGAACTGGTTTCAAGTCCAGCATACTAAAGCAGAATTGCCTGAAAATAGAAATGTTTTTGAAAAATAAGTAAGTTCCCTCTAAATTTTTATAAAAAATAATTAATTAAAATTTTTACACCATTCAGGTGGCCAGGATTTTGAATGAGTTTGCATTTGATTAGTTTTCCAGTTGGTGTTCTTAAAACTTGTTCCCTGTCTTACAAGTCCAAATCCATCTTTGAATAGTGTACAGTCGGATCTCTCAAAGAGACCAAGGGGATGTATTGCTTCTTCACAACCCTACTGACTTCTCACTACCTATGAGGGTTGTGTCATTTGATATATTCTATTCCAAGTCTTTAGGGTTTTACCCTGACCACTATCTCTCTAGTTTTGGCTCTTCTGCTTTCCTGTAAATCCCTTCCGTGGTTCCCTGAGTGCTCTAGGCTTTGTCTTACCTATGCCTGGAGTGATTTCTCCTCTTGTCAGTCTGGTAAACTCCTCTGAGCTCCTCTCATTTATCTAGTAACTTGGAGATTCAACTGTTACATCACCTTCTCTGACAGGTCTATGCCACCTTCCTAAAGTAGAAGCACTTTCTCTTTTGGTCTCTCTGTTTGCACACTCATGTCTTTCCTGGGTCATTACAATTTCCCCTCTATACCATAAGCAATGTGGGGAGGGCAAATAATGGTGTTTCTAAGTACTCAACATAGTGTGTATATAAATGAATGACTTAAGAATCTAACCAGAGTTCACCATTAGCCAGGTGGAATCATTACCTTAATAAGGCATGAAAAAAAAAAATCTTATGCTTTCAGGGCTTTGCTCTAATCTACAAAATCCCCCCTCCTTTTTTTATGGAACTCTAGAAGATATTTTTGTAAATAGTACATGCTCGGTCAGTGTTCCTCGGATACAAGGATGGAAGACTAGGTTGCCTGGATGTTTCAGAATTTCTGAGCTCCCTGTGCAGACTTACACTTCCATCAGTTCCTACCTGTTATCAAATGCAGCCATTCCTTATTTTTCAGACAAAAATGTGAGAAAACCAAAGCACAGTGTTTTGCAGGTGTCTTAAATTTGGTCCTTTTCTTGCGACCCTCTATTTTGATGCTATCCTAGGGAAGCTCTTAACCTTAGGAAAGTCCCTTAACTTTCTAGCCTCCCAACTTCCTCCCAATCTAAAGGGTAAAACTGAGCTGGTAAGCTGCTAGGTGTTTTACATAAGAGCTCCATTTTATTGTTGCCATCTTCCCAGTTTGCAGATAAGGAAAATGAAGAGTTCAGCAAAATTTCTTAGATTCTTTTAACTTATATGAGTTGAGCTGGAATTTGGCCTAAGGTTCTTGGACTTTCAAATCCATTCTTTTCTTCAATACATTAATAATATCATTCTAGTTTCAGGGGTTAATTATGAACACTGAGTGAGATGAAATTGCTTTGGAGTGTGTAAAATGCTATACAGATGTTACTTAAAGAAATACCAGTCAGCATGTCAACAACATACAATATTCTGTACACAGAGTACAAGCTCTAAGTAAGACCATTTTTCCTCAAAAAAGGAAAAATAAATGAAGGGGAAAAGATGTCTTCTAAACAACTAAATTCGGCAGACAAAACAAATTAGAATGTAGCTTATAAAATTCAATATGCTTTATTTAGTTCTTTGCAAATGCCCAGAATTAATCTCAGATTTAGAAAATATTGTTAAAGGTAGAAAATACTAAATGGTCAGATAATCCAACTTTCTCATCTTATTGAAACTGAAACCGAAAGATTTTGACTCTGAATCCAAGACTTCTCACATTGCACTACCTTCCAGATCCAATTTAGAGGAACACAAAGGAAACTAGATCTGCCGTCTGTCACAGCTCAGCGTGTGCAGGAGGCCCGCCTTCTCACTCTGGTTATCAGTTACAATGGACTAAGCGTCTCTCTTAATTTTTAGAAATATATGTGGGTGTGCCTACTCTTCCCAAGGGAAATTATCTTTCAAAATTGAGCTGTTGCTTAGGAAAATATCTTGATTCTTAGGAAGAAAGAGACTCAAATTATTTTATACCTGGAGCAAATGAAATAGACAGCTTGGAATGCTAAATTTCATCTCCAAGGGTAAGCAGCTCATTGTTTGACTCAGGTACATCTGGTTTTCCTCATTATACCTCTGCTTGGCAGGAAGACCACCTTGAGCTAGTTTTGTTTCTAGATAAAATCTTTCTAATCAGATTTTCCACCATATACTGATTTCATAGGGAATCAATCCTTATCCTGGAAATTAAGAATATTTTCCCCTGTGTTTTGATGTGCAGTGGAGAGAAGAGCTTAGAAGGCCTTTTAGCAAAAGACAGAGCAACAACTGATTCATAGAGATAGGAGACAAGGGGCTTGAAGTAAGAATCCCTCAGGACTCAAGGTTAGGTTTGGGCTCTTATCCCAGTAGTACCACCTCTAGCTTTGTTGCCTTAGGCAAATTCTTTAATTTCCCTGAGCCTCAGTTTCTTCTTTCTGCAAGTGAGGATAATATCATCCATCTCATGGGATCACTGAGAAATGATGGAGAAATAGAGTGGCTAATATTTAATAACACTTACTCTATGCCTGGCAGAGTGCGAAGTCCTCATGTTTGTTGCCTTATTTAGCCATCACAACGACCTTCGTGGGTATCTTCATTCCACAGATTAAAATAATAGAGGATTAGGTTAATTAACCTACCAATCTGAACAAAAATTAAGGGTAAAGATAGGATTTGCATTTGGATCTGTTTGATTCCAGAGTCTGTACTTTTTCAGAGCCACTATGCCACCCATCTGAAAGATTATCTTTATATCCTTATTTGCCTCTACATCTAGATCTATTCATATCCACATCTGTGTCTGAATCCATATCTGGCTCACTATTATCTATCTACCTGTCATCTGTGGCATAATATCTCGTACAAGAATAATTCAGAAGCTAATACACAGTCTGCTAAAAGCCACTTTATAACTATGATAAAAGTTCAGAGAAGAATGTGATCACATTGGGCTTTGGTGGTCAGGAGGGCTTCAAGCGACTGCTGGTCACTTGTTGTCTCATCCATTCCTTCCTCCACAGTAAAAGAGTGCCCTGTTGAGTGAGATATTTACCAGAGTCTTTGGCAGATTGCTAAGTGTGACTAAGTTTGGCCCAGGATATGTTATACATGCACGGTGATTCTAGGTAGTCTGTTAATGGAAGGAAGTGCACTACTCTTAATCCCTTTCTTCTCCTTGTTGTGTGGAACTTTGACAATTTCTGAAATTTTAGTAACAGCTTGGGTCCTGAAGATGAAGGCCACACTATAGCATGACAGGAGAGACCTGGTTGGGGTAAAGGGTACTAATCACTCTGAATTTACCTGCCAGCCCTGGGCTATCTACCTCTGAGACTTTCTTATGTAAAATAATATTAACAAGAATAATATACAATCCTTAACCTATTGTTATTTTGGGTTAAATGCAGCCAAGAAGCTGATGCACATGCCAGGACTTGGGTTTGGTTAGTGAGAGCTTACTAAACTGAGGAATCTATCAGACTGTGAGCAAGGTAGAAAGAAATTAACTGGAGCTATTCTTTATAAGTCTGGTTTTCTTGTGAAGGAGATTGTAAGTATTAGTTAAATTAACACTTTGGATTTGCAATTAGACATCCCTGAGTTGAAATTCAGCTTTTACTTACTGTGTGATCTTGGGTAAGTCCTTTTATTTGTCAGAATTTCGTTTCCTAAACTGTAAAATGGGAATAGTAATACCTATTGCACAAGGTTGCTGTGATGATAGGAGGGAATATTTAACCTTAGGAGAAAGTCTCTTAACTTTCTAGCCTCTTGGACACATGGATCTCAATAAGTGGTGGCCATTATCAGTGTATTACCTGTGTTAGCCATGCCTTCTGTGACGAGAGATTTCAGTGCACAGGGCATTGTATTAAAATCAGAACATCTAGAATAAACTATATTACTCTTTTTTAACTATTTGCTACTTAACTTTAGGCAAGTCACCTTTTTGAACCTCAATATCCTCATCTTTAAAATGGGTATGACTGCCTCTGCTCTGTCTCTCATAAATAAGTCTTTTATGAGAATTAAATGCACTAAATGTGAAAGAGTAAGGCTTTGAGAGGGTGTGGCTGTCTCACAACAACTCCATAACCTTGAATTCTGTCAGTTCCTGATATATCCTGCAATTATACCTTATCCATCCAGTTGGATACTGGCACCAGTTTCAGTCACTCCTAAATTATCTTTTAGGTTTAGAAGGCTGGGCTGATAGTGAGGCATTGATACCTGATCAGTTCCTGAAATCCTATTTTCTCCAAGCATATAACAGTAAGGTTTTACTAATATCTGCTTGAATTGTGAGGCAATAACTCCCAGTGGCTAAGAACACACACTTTAAAATCAGGCTTGGCTTTAAATCACTGCTATTCTAACAATCTCACTTAGACTTTATGACCCCAGGAAAGCCTCTGAAAGTCTCTGAGCTGAGCTTCAGTTTCTTTATCTATGAAATAGAGATAATAACAATCATGTCCCTCATTTTACATGGGAATCAGATGAGCTAGTTAAGTGAAGCCTGCTACAAATACTATTTATTATATTTCATGTTATTTTCTAGTTTGCTCCCTTGAATCAGCTTTTATTAGGACCCTGTCCTGGATTTAGCAGGAGTTAACTGCATATGCTGGAACAGTGGGCACACAGATGAAAAAGGCTTCTGGAGGGAGCTTCTTCTATAGCAACCATTTGTTAAATCTCTGTGGGTCTCAGAGACATGGAGGAAACAGCTAAGAGGAGGAAAGGACAGATTGTATAATCTGCCTCTGGGAGAAGGGAGGGCCTTGGGGTCTCCTAGTGCCTGGTGTTTTTAGGCTGACATTCTACAAGTCTGAGCCAATAGAACCTTGTGGTTGCCATAGAAACTACTTGCAATTAGTGGCTGTAGAAGCTGTTCCTTTTACACTGTGGGATAATGGAGTTTGAAGTCTATAAGGAATCTCAAGTGTCATCAAGTACAAATGGGGAAAAACAGGCCAAAAGATGGATTTTCCAAGGGCACTCAGTTCCTCAAGATCTACAGTGCCAACCTAGTCTAGGGTCTCTTCATGAACTTCTTATTTCAACAAATATTCATTGAACTTACTAGGCTAGGTATGAAGGATGCAGTGATAAAGGAAGTATAGTTCTTGCGTTTAGGTCAGGTTTAGGCGGAGAGGGGCACATGCACCCTCTGATGGGGGTGCAATGGAGGCAGGTGCTAGAAGCTCTCAAACAGCTGAGGATGTTAGGAATACTTCCTCTAATAGGTTAAAAACTAAAGTAAGGATCATCCAGATGAAGAGAAATGGAGAAGGAATGTATGAGACAAATGAAATTGCATGCTCAGAGACCTGGAGGGAGAACAGAGAAACCGGATGCTGATCCCAGAATCTAAAGCAGTCCCACCAGGCACGGTGACTCATGCCTGTAATCCTAGCACTACAGAAGGCTAAGGTGTGAGGACTGCTTGAGCTCAGGAGTTCCAGACTTGTCTTAACAAAAGTGAGACCTCATCACCCCAAAAAGAAACAACAGCAAAAAAATTAAAGCTGTCTAGCACAGCCCAAGGAGATGTGTATTTGACTGAAATCCACCCCCCCCAAAAAAAACAAAGAAAAACAAGCACAAACAAACAAAAAAAAAAACTAAACTAAACCCCTAATTGCAATTTCTTCTGTCATTCATCTAATGATTCTGCTTATTATGGGATATAAGCTTTTATGTTGATACAAGATAGGTCCGAATTAAAAAAAGATTGTGGAAAATTAATGAAGGCAGAAATTCAACTATAAAATCTATATGATGTTTTCATCCTCTGAAACTAGCCTAGAATGGCCCCCTTACTACCCAAAGTTTAGGGCAAAATAAAATTTCTTGATCTACCACCAGCCAAAGAAGATGAAAATAGAAGCACAGACGTGGGTGAAGGAAAATGATGATGGTTTAAATAAAAATTTCAGCTCTACTTTGAGATTGGTCTGGTGGCAAAGTTAAGTGAGTTTCTTGGGACACTTTGATCAATATATAAAAGTGAATGATTTAAAAAAAAAGTTTTTCTTATGGTTTAATAAATCTATTTCCTTAGTTGGTTAAAAAAAAGTGAAATTCTTAAAAGCCCTGAAAGGCTATACAAAGATAGTTATAAAAGAGGTACAGATGAGGTTGAGAAAACAGAAAGATGTGGCATGGTAGGAGTGCACACAGAGTGTGAGCACCACGAATTAAGCAAGGCTGATACAAAACAAGCCAAATTAATATGAAAGTTCTTTGTAAGAGAAGCATGTAAATTGACAGATAACATTTCCATAAATATTAAAGTTCTTTTCTTTCTTTCTTTCTTTCTTTCTTTCTTTCTTTCTTTCTTTCTTTCTTTCTTTCTTTCTTTCTTTTTTTTTTTTTAAGACAGAGTCTGTTGCCCAGGCTAGAGTGCTGTAGTGTCAGCAGCTCACAGCAACCTCAAACTCCTGGGCTCAAGTGATCATCCTGCCTCAGCCTTCTGAGTGGCTGTTACTAAAGGTGCCCATCATAACACCAAGCTAATTTTATTGTTTTTAATAGAGATGGGGTCTCCTTTGCTCAGGCTGGTCTTAAACTCCTGAACTCAAGAGATCCTCCCACCTTGCTCTTCCAGAGTGCTAGGATTACAGGTGTGAGCCACGGCACCCAGCCAGTAATAAAGTTTTGAAAGGAAGGAAAGAACAAGAAGGTGCGTTTTACAAAGTGTGAAAGAACAACTAATGGGGAACATCATACCTGTCTGGTCTTGGCTTAGCCTGTCAATGTATCAACTCCAAGGAAAACACTAACATTCTTAGAGTTCCTGATGAACTAATAAACGCTATTCAAGATGTTGCTGCCCTCGCCTGTTGGCTAAACTGAAGCAGAGCTCTGATCATTCTGCAGGGCTAGAGGAATGCCATATACCTATTAAAGTCTCCCAACTCATTTTCCCTGTCCTAGAGTGTGGGAATCCACTTGCCACACTAGTACTCGGCCTTCCCAGTGGAGAATATGGAGGAAAGGGGAAGAGGAAGAAGATTCCAAGAGGCATGTGTTGTAGAGGCCCAGAGGAATTGGGGGAAGGGTTAAAGTAAATAAAAGGGACCAGCTGCAAAATGGAATGACAAGGGATTTAAGAAAAGGATTATGAGGCTCTTGTTCTGTGTTTTTTGAGATATGCAAGTATTTGAGATATGCAAGTAGGAGACTTAAGTTATTTTGAGATTGCTTTTAGTAGCACAGATTGTGTTTCTTCCCAATATTGTGTTAGAAGTGAGCTATGAAATTTTACAAATGTCACATTAGCAAATAGAAAGGGTCAGGGAAGTCCATTACCAGTCAGATAATGAGCAGAATCCAATGCTTGCTCTGGGAGAAAGATAATAACATAGTTAGGGCAAGGGTCCCCAACATTTACAGCCCTCCACTAGTTGGACTACAGGAATAGGTGTTTTTTTCTGGCTAGTTATGGCTAGGACATAAGACCCTTGCCTTCATTATGGCTTCATCCATGAGCTTAGTTCTTCAGCTTTCTTGTCATGAGACCCCTTTCCCGCACAGTAACAGTCATAATTTGCATTTAGAACTCTGATGAGTATGCTGATGATGACAGCCATGTGGAATAAAGCAGTTTGGGATAGGCAGAGGGATGGGATGACTGGTGAGGCAGGGAAAACTTCTGATTATGTCATTAGAAAGTGAATTTATATCACTCTGAACTAACCCTACATATTTCTTCTTAGAATACTCAGGAACAGGCCCAGGATAGAATCAAAGATAGATGTTTTCAAGTCAGCCTAGTATGTGGTTTGATAGTTTCAAGAAGAGAAATAGTTGGCATAAAATTAGAATTTGAAGGAGTTGCAATCTCCATGAGTCATGACTTCCTTGATTTCTAGGCAACAGTAGTAAGTTGAACTGTCTTTTAAAGGCCTCTAATGTAACTATATTTTGATTTTGTGCAGCAAGTCTCCTTTTCTCTCTGATGCTGAGAACCCAGGTGTTTCCTAGTGTCTGAAGATCGTGTTCATTAATTGTGTCAAGGGACAAATGAGTACATACCACAGTGCACATTCCGAGGAGAAAAAGCTCAGGATGTGTGTGTGTGCACAGGTGCTCATGCAGTTGAGTGTTGAGAACTACTGACTTGCACAGATGTACTGTACGAGTATGTATTTTATTTGATCATGCTGCATTTTCAAACAACTGTGGTTGTTTCCAATTTTCCAGTGGGTAATATTGTTACTGAGGGCACCATACATAATTATGAGTTTTAGATAGTACAGTTTAAAAGCTGATTTTCATACCTTATTAAAATTTAGTTATAACAAACACATTAAATAGAGATGATTACATATTATTCTTATGTAGATAAGGAAATACATGCAGTATTTGTGAGACCATACCGTTATCAATTGCTGAGTTTGACAGAATACAAAGTTTGGTCTGGTCCCAGAGATTGTGTGATGCTCTATCACAGATCCCAGCACTCCTCTTGCACAAGGAGGGCCACACATGTAATAAGATTATTAAATAAACTGGACTACACCTGAGTAGAAGAATGAAAGATCTTTATTTTTTTTCAACAACTCACATCTAAGTGTATCCCAAAGCTCTTCTGGTTGCTCTCAGGTTTAAAAAAGCTCAGCAAGAGAGGTGGAGCATGATGGCGGACAGGATGAACATGTAGCCCTCCTCTCCCAAGTCATCAGGTGAGAGGAAGGGGGGTCTGGACCTTTTCCCCACATGGATTATTGGTGTGGACAGACAGCTGGAGACACGCAGCAAATTGGTGGATTACTGTATATGAGGTGTAATTTAAAACCACAGACTCTGTTGTAGAGATTTTCCCTGTTTGGCTGTGCTGGCTGGCAGGCCCCTTCCTCACAGAAGGTAGCAGTTTGCAATTCCTGGTAAAACCCAACTGACGAAAATTTATTCCTGAGCAGAGTTTGGCACCCAAAGGGGGAGCCACTCAGAATCACAAGGAAATAAGCAACCTGTAAGCAACCCAATAAGCAATTGAAAGGAAGTGATCCTGCCCCGGAAACAGACATTTTGAATTGTCCGAAATGGCAGGCACCCTTCCCTAGAACAACAGGAGTGATTAAATAGACTGGACCATTTCTGGTGGGGAATATTGGTGTGTCAGGAGCCAATACTTAAGAGCAAGCTCACCATGGAAACTTACTACTATAAGTAAAGTGCTTGGAAGGTTACTGCCTTAGGCGAAATGAACATTCTGACCGTTGGACTACCATACCTGCTCCAGGAATTCCCCACCCTCTCATACCCCCGAGCACACTTCCTCCCTCTGCTTGTGTTTATATAGCTGTTAAAAAATAAAGTTTTTGAGAGCTTGATCAGAATCCTGTCTTGCTCTCCATTCCTTGTGCCTCTTGTCTTTCACTCTCTCAGCCCCATACCTTGGTCCCTGCTGAACTAGCCCCGTGGGCCAGGGCAACTGGCACCCAGACGTGGGGCCATTTGGGTCTGGGGTTCGAGACAGCGTTGCTTCATAAAGGCCGGCTGGTACCTTGGATTGCCACTTAAAGGGAAGAGCGAGTACAGATCCGCACTGTGATCGCCACTTTAATGAAGAAGTGAGACAGATCCGCACCGTGATCGCCACAGAGACACCCGTCTGTGAGACAGATCTGACTTGGGTAAGTGAAGCAATGCAATCATGGGACAAGCATTGAGTAAACATGATTTATTCTTACAGGGGCTTAAAGAGTCCCTCAAGACATGAGGAACTAAGGTTAAGAAGAAGGATCTTAAGAGATTTTTTGAATTTGTTGGAGATGTATGCCCATGGTTCCCCCTTGAAGGAACTATTGATGAGAGACAATGGGCTAGAGTAGGAGATTGTTTTAAGGATTATCATAAATCATTTGGCCCTGAGAAAATTCCAGTTCAAGCCTTCTCTTACTGGAATCTTATTAATGATGTTTTAAACATCCATAAGAAATGGCTGGATAATCAAGGGTTATTACAGAAAAGGAAAAAAGTTTTGCAAAGACTTTCCCGTCCACCCTCTATTTGTGCTTCTGTGTCTATCCCCATGCCTGAACCTGCCAATCCTATCTTGATAAAAGCCCCTAGTCCCACTGCCACTGCTACCGCGTTTCAGCCAGTTCCTACAAAACCTGCCCCACATAAGGTTTATCCTTCCTTGACACCCCCCTTCTCCCCGACCAGAGATGGACCTGATGACACCCTCAATCCTGATGAGGCTTCATCTCTAGAGGAGGAAGCCACTAAATATCATAACCCTGATTGGCCACCCCCA
>CAUYPK010135213.1:0-16098 GCA_963574355.1 Loris lydekkerianus
ACTGCCTCTACCTAGATACAGCCAATGTGGTACCATGCCACTGGCCCGACCCTGTCACTCACCTCTTCCCCCGCCTTCTTTCCCTGCCCCTTCTCCACAATAAAAAAATAAATAAATTCAAAAAAAAAAAAATAATAAAAAGTATAACCTTCAAGCTTCTGGAGACTGTGCTAAACCAGTTCTGTCAAAATACAACTAGTGATTGCTGGTGGTTATATTTAGAGTTGAATATGAAGAATAGAGAAGGGAGAGAAGGAAACTTCT
Source organism: Loris lydekkerianus (assembly GCA_963574355.1). Classification (NCBI taxonomy): domain Eukaryota; kingdom Metazoa; phylum Chordata; class Mammalia; order Primates; family Lorisidae; genus Loris; species Loris lydekkerianus. The sequence continues at coordinate 265 of CAUYPK010135213.1, forward strand.
TTAAATTAATTGTTGTGGTAAATTCCTAGCAGACATAGACCAGTCTTATTTTGTGCAGCAGGTTTCACAGTCAAAGGGCTTGTTTCTGTGAAGCACCTACTCATTGAGAAAGTCAAGTCCCTGTGGCAAGAAGAGGCCTAGATATGTGGATGATATTTGGCTAAGTGGATAGGTTGCTGTCCCAACTAACAGAATGACTAGGCAAGCTGGTTCTGAGTCAGGATAGTGGATTCTTTTCTGGTTGGTGATCTGATTTGATTACTTAGATAGTTGCATTAAACATGAAACAGGGTTACATGGTATAGTGAGGTTCTGTGTAGTTACATTAAACATGAAACAAGGTTACAGTGTATAGTAGGGAGTGAGGAAATGGAGGGTCCTAACTGTGGTTTGGGGGTGGAGGACTTGCGAGTTACACATTGAAGCATTTTAAAGGTGCTCAGACCTTGAGTGGAGTAGGATTGGGGTTAATATTCTAGGATTATTCTGGGCATATACTAGTAATATTCTACTAAGTGATCTTCTAGGATTGGGTCATAATCATGATGGTCAGAGCTCAGTTTGAAGTAGGAAGATCAAGATTCAAATATACGCTTATGAGCTGGTTGACTTGGGCACATTGACTTCAGGACTCTAAACCTTAATTTGCTGATCTGCAGATGGAGGTAACAATAGTAGTGACCTTGAAGGCGAGGAATAGATGAAGGGGGCAAGAAAAGTGCTTAGCAAGCAAGTGCCTTGGGTGTGTGGGGGGTCAGCTGTCCTCATTCTGTGCTTGTAAAGAAGTGCTTTTAGGGTCCAAACTTGTGAGCTTTGATTAGTTTGAAAGGAACACATACATCAATACACACACATACACACCTGTCCTAAATACTAGCAATCACTATTTGCATTTAAAGGACCTGGACAGGAGAGTATCTGGATGGCTCAGTGCAAAACCTTAGAGTTTTAATTTTAAAATTAAATTCTGGAAAGAACAGTGTAAACCATTATATTCCTTTTTAATTCAATAGCATCCTCTTCCTCACTGTGATAGCTCAGGGCTGGGAGGCAGGAGACTGTGGTCTGGCCACAGTTCTGGCATTAATCAGCTTTCCTGGGCCAACCCCTCAGGCCTTTGGGCCCATCCTGATAAAAGTAAGTTTATTGGCTTAAAGGTCCCTTCAAGCTACTACATTCTATGGCTTCCCAGCCTCCTGCTCATCAGTCTTGTGATACAAGGTAGTTCGTTTTTTTGTTTTTCATTTTTTGCTGGTTTTGAATTGCTTGCACAATTCACTTATCCTTAAAATAGTTTCCATAAGCACAGATAATGCAAACTACTTTTTATTTGCTTTTTTGGCATGAATAAATACTGACAGAGGTCAGTTTTGGTGATAAAATCTACCATGTGTGCAAACCGCACACCAACTCCATAAAAGGGACTAAAATCCAGTTGCCTTTTATTCAAGAGCTGAATGGCTGGAAGATAAAGGAGTTAAGCAGCAGAAGAGGTTGTGTGAATGCTCTTCACTTAGGGCCCCAGTGGCTTCTGAGGAAAGTTGCTCTAGAAATGTCCACACAATGTTTTCAAGTGTATTCATCGATAGCACTCATTTTATATCAATGTCCTTGACCAAGGACTGATACCAAGTTAGGATAAGGGAATTTTCATTTTCTACTCATTTTATTATTAGTGTATGCCTGTGGAGAAAAATAGAAAGGTAAGAAGACAGAATAGGAGTAACATCTTTTTTGGCTAAACTGGTAGTTCTGGATGCAAACTACACGTCTGAATTACCAGGGAGCTCCAACATGCTATCCACATCTGGGCATCATCTCCAGGATATGGATTCTGTTGGTCTGGGAACCAGTCCCAGCCAGGTGATACTCATCCTAGAGCAGGTCTAGAGCCCTTAGAAGATCAGAATTCTCCCATGCACTGCATCTCAACAGAATCCCCCTTTGTCCCTAGCCCGCTGTAATCACACCCTCCATCCCCAGAAAAGGGGTGCTCTGGAACTCTTGCTTTTTTTTTTTTTTTTTTTTTTATTACTGAAATGCATTGTTTTGGCTGCTGTGTAATATTCAATTATAGGAATAGATCAGAAGATAGATAAATACATCATGGTATATTCACATACAGTCATGTGCCACATACCCTTTGTTCCAGTCAGCGATGGACCTCATCCGAGTATACAACAGTGGTCCTGTAAGATTTTTTTTTTATTTCAAATTAATATGAGAGTACATATTTTTAGGTTACAATATTCTCACTTCCTTCCAAGGTAAAGTTCAAGTTGTAGAAGAGCCCTTTGCTCAAGGGGTGTGCTGAATACCCTCACATTGTGTGCATTAGGTGAGATCCTGAGAAATGCCCTCCCTCCTCCCTCCAATTGCCCTAGTTTGAGGAATCATTTACAAGCTTGCCTAGAAGCATGGTAGATCTGAAGAGGTGCCAGTGAGGCGAGGCCGGGAATAGGCTCTTCCCTCTCTAGGCACTGTCCAGTAGGATCTCCTGCAGTCACAGAATGTTTTAGACCTGGGCTGTCCAACATGGTAGCTGCAAGCCATAAATGGCTGTCAGGCACTTGAAATGTAGCTAGATGACTGAACTTTCTTAATTTCATTTAATTATAATTAGTTCAAATTTAAATTGAGACAGCTCCATGTGGCTGGTGGCTGCCATATTGTACAGCACAGGTCTACATAAAGTGGTACAGAAGGCATTCCATTTTTCTTTGTGAGGTAGAGCTTTAAGTAACTAAGTTGTGGCTCAGCAGATACTTTTCCCTGGTTTTCTTTGATCATTTTAACACTTGACTCTCAGTGTCTTCCTGCCATCACCTAGAATGACTTCAATGTCCCCAGGAGTGACCAATCCAAGCCTCAGCCTGTCGGTTCCTTGACCACCTCCTCCACAGTTACTGTCACCTCTGCCTCGCCCAAACTACCATTTTTCTGGGGAGAGTCCTTCTCATGACTTAGAATTGTTCTACCTTTGAAGTCCTAAAGAAAATGTGGGATCAGAGATCTCTTCTCAGACCTACCCACTGTCCCCTGCATTGCTATGCTGGAGGGACTTTATTTGGACTTTATTTGCTTTCCTTGATCCCCAACTTTCTCCTTCTCCCTTCATGGCTGACATTATCATTATGAGACTCCCCACCCACCTTAACTTGTAAGACGCTATCTACTTGTTTCTAACATACTTGTGGGAAGTATGAAGTAGAATGTTTCTAACCCAGTGGATAGTTCATAGGCTGGATCTTACTTGACTTTTCTGAGGTCACTTGCTCCTTCTTCAGACATGTCCTCTCCATGGCTTAATCTAGTTCAACAACTCTTACACCTGCATCTGAGTGATGATGTTGTGTGACAGGCAGTGTACTAGATAGTGGGCATAAGAGTTAATAAAACAGACACATACCACAGTTCTGGAATGATGAATGTGACGGGGGAAATGGACATCAATGATCCATTGATCCATCGATACACTAAAAAATGTATTAGGACAGAGGGGCTGAGTCTGCAAAGGATGGTAGTGTAAAAACCCAGAACAGAGGACTTGACTCAATCCTATCTAGTCCCAAGTGCTTCTGATTCTGTCTCTTGAATTGGCTTTTTTCTATTGTCTAAAGTACACATAATGTAAAATTGACCACCTTAATGATTTTCAGAGTACAGTCCAATACATTCACATTATTAGGTGGTTATCACCATCCCCATCTTCAGAACTTTCTTATCTTCCAAAATTGAAACTCTGTCCCCATTAAACTAATTCCTCATTGTCCCCTTCTCTTACCACCTGGCAGCCACCCTCTATCTCTATGAATTTGACTACCCTGGGAACAACATATGAGAGGAATACTATAGTATTTGTCCTTCTGTGACAAGCTTATTTCACTTAGCATAATATATTCAACGTTCATTCATGTTGTAGCACGTGTCAGAATTTCCTTCCTTTTTGAAGTTGGGTAGTATTCCATTTTGTGGACACATTTTGCTCATCCATTCTTCCATTGATGGAAGCTGGAGTTGCCGCCCCTTTCGGCTAATTGTGAATGATACTGCTATGAACATGAATGTACCGATATCTCTTCTACACCCAGTTCTTATGGGTATATAATCCAGAAGTAGAATCTCTGGATCATATGAGAATTCCATTTTTAAGTTTTTTGAGGCACTGCCATACTGTTTTCAATAGCAACTATACTATTTTATATTCCCACTAACAGTGCACAGGGGTTCAGTCCCTTCATAACCTTGCTCACACTTATTTTCTGTTTTTTTGTTTTTTTTTTTAAATTTTTTGATAGCAGGCATCTTAATGATATGAAGTAGTATGCTTTAGTCATTTTATAAAAAAATTTACTTTGACACAGGTGTGTTTGGATTATGCATATTTCTAAGAACTTCTCTCACTAGACAATTCTTGATCTTAGAGGTAGCCTTGAGGTTTCCGCAAGTGGGGAAGGGTGTAAGTTAACCATGAGTGGCTTGGCTTCCTTGGATGTGTGGATGCACGCACTTCCCCCAGTGCACTGCTCCAGGGCCAGCAGGCGAGAAGGAGCACATCTCACTGGATGAATGCATGCTCTCTCTTCTGGTGCTCCTTGGAGGAGGTTGATCTTGGGGAATGTGGGACACACATGAGAGAGACAGGGTGGGGTGGGGGGAGTCACGCTCTTTGATGTCAGATCTAGGCTTGGACTTCATTTTGCGTGAGATGAATAGCCAGCTGAGGGTTTTGGAATAACTTCAAGGAACTTCAACACTCATGGGGAGATGAGTTGGAGGTGGCTATAGTGACTCAAGGGAGGAAGGGGGGCCCCTGCCCTGAGACGTGCCACTGGGGACAAAGAGATGACAGGTACCAGAGGAACTCAGGAGGTAATGGGGTTCAGGCCTTGTGGCAGGCAGTTGAGTCAATGGTGGTGCTTTGAGTCTGAACAAGATAATTCAATGTGCAAACTTATGATGTGGAAAATATATCAAGCCACATTTGGATAGAAATCTCATATTTAGTTGACAGATCGTTCACCATCATAGGTGGAGATAATGTAGGCAGCATAAGGAAGTGTTTCAGGATGTGAAATCACTCCTCACTCTGCTCATATGGTGGGGGCAGAGGTTGCTCTGAGGCAGCTCACCCCATGGCCATGCCAGCTGTGGAGTGTCCCGCCACCTTAGGCCTTGGACCTCCTCTTCAACTGCTTTGATCCCATGCCAAAGGGACCAGAATTAAATGCCCATACCCTTCTTTGGGCAGGCCAACTTCATTTTTTCATCCCACAAGCAATTTTGAACATGTATCTAGTTCCCAGAGGCAGGGGAAGATATATAGATGAGTGAGAAATTGTACTCTGGACAAGTTCATAGTCTAATCACAAAAATGAACACTCAATTATAACTTTTATGACGACTCAATTATATTATAATATACAATAATCCTTGGTTTCTGCTGAGGATTAGTTCCAGGGCTCTCCCCCTCTCCATATCAAAATCCGCTGATGCTCAAATCTCTGATATAAAATAGATCTGTAGTGGTAACACATTTCTGGATTATTATAATATCTAATGAAATGTAAATGTTAGGTAAATATTGTTAGGGAATAATGGCAGAAAACAGTTTGTATGTGTTTAGTACAGACACAATTTTTTCCTTTTTAGTATTTACCATCTTTGGTAGGTTGAATCCATAGATTTGCAGGGCTAATCAGACTTAGCAGAGCTGATGAGAAAATTTTGCCCTGGAGTGCCGGAATGGAACTATCATATTCCAGCTATCCAGGAGTTGTGACAGCTGAGCTCAGTTAAGTGGACATTTTCCATGTGAGGAAGATGGAGGGCCTCTGGTAGTGCCCACCTGCAAAAACCTGGTGTACCTCTGCATAGGTCAGATACAGGGAGTGGCACAGATTTATGTGGCTACCGCGGAGTGTACTTTTAGGAAAGGGGGACAGAGTGAGAAATTATACAGGTGAGATAGATTGGGCTTGGTGAGAAAGTGCTTGTATGTCTTGCTAAAAAAATTGACATTTATTTAGAGGACACCGGGTGGGGACCATTGCTGGCTTTAAGCCCAGAAGTGATATGGTGCTATGTGTTTGAGGTCACACAATTTCTCCTTATCATCCTGAGGTAGCTGGAGACCTTAACCAGAAAGACTCTGCTTTGGCTGTGCACTCTGCTCCATTCACCATTCGTAAAATGGGAGCATTGTGTGAGGTTATTGGGAAAAATAACTACATGCTGCCTGTAACTTACTTGAAAAACTATAAGTGCTATCTAAAAATGATCATTATCCTTAGTAAAGAAATTTCAACAGCAAGTGCCTAATTGCAAGCATGGCTGGATCCTTGCCCCTCTAATTAGCCGACTGCAGGTGTAATTAGTTTGCAAGAACAATTTTGTACTCAGGTGCAAGTTTTCTGAATGTACAAAACAGAGCGTGCAGAAAAATGAGGCCAAGCTGAGTTTCTTTAAAGTTTGTCCTAAATGTTTGAAAGTGCCCAGCCTAGGGGAATATTTTCCTTCTTGTTATTTATGTATTAGTTGCTTAAGAAGTATTTCTATTTATTCTCCAGCTCCAAAGCCTGTGAGCAGAGAAGGCAGGAATTGGTGGAATCCACAAGAGGGGATATTCAGGGGACTGCAGTTGGGGTAGGGTTTGCAACCAGGGGAGGGGTCTGCTACCTTGATATGCAGGCTGAGGAGGGCTGGCCCCTCGGGAATGAAATGATCAATGCCATCCGTCCCCAAGGAATTCTGTGTTGCGGGTGGGGGTGGATGCAGTGATATACTGATAAATGATCACCAACTGCCTCTCAGAAGTGGTTCTAACACAAACGTTGGTTGATACTTTGTTTACTATCAACAAGTAATATGAAAGTGAAACAGTGAAGACATAATGTGAGCAACTTCTTTGCTGAATTCAACAGTAGTTCTCACATTCCAGAGCAGGTATTTCCTTAGTTATTATGTGGTATTCACAATATAATGTCTTCAGACAAGACACATTTTAAAATTTATCTGCCGATCTCTTAATAGTTTCATAGCATGATTTATTAACATTTTCTCTATCACTTTAAGTGGAGATAATTGACGAAATAACACATCAAGTCCTAATTTATGGTGTAGGCCAACTTCCACGTGTAAAAACTCTTTCTCATGAGTGATTTCAAATGATCAATTGTTTCACAGCCAGTTTACAGATTCTTGAAAAGGGACCAATTGATTCTCATGAGCTGATACGAGCTGTTTTCAGAATACCACTGGTGCTGGTAGAACTTAAAGAAAACCGTTGGGGAGCTGGTGGCAGACTGTCTCTTAGTTTCTAGGATTTGAAGGAAGCATGGAAATTTGGAATGAAGAGAAGTGTTGTAGGGAGCATAAAAAGGAAGAAAACAACTGCATAAACAATGGTTTTTGGAGGGAGGACCATTCCCCTCCCTAAGCGATAATCCGGTCTATGACAATAGAAAAGAGGGAAATGCAGAATGTGGGAAGCAAGATGTGGAGAGGTTCAGCCACTTCACTTTTTTTTTTTTTTTTTTTTTTTTTGAGGTTATAGCTCTTCTAGGGCTGTAGGTCCCAAGGTTTCCAGTATGTTGTATGTTTGATCATGCTAATTCTCCTAATACCCTGGGAGGTACTGGCATATGTATATGTATATATATAAAATGGAGATTGTTGTTTTGTTTTGTTTTTAGAGTCTGAGTCTCTGCCACAGAGGCTGGGGTTCAGTGTTGTGACCGTAGCTCACTGCAGCAGCCTCCCAAGTAACTGGGACTATAGGTACACACACCAACCTGGTGCCTATGTATATATAATTTAAATATATATACATTTGTAGAGATGAGGTCTTGCTGTGTTGCCTGGGCTGGTCTCAAACTCCTGGGCTCAAGGCGTCCTCCTTCCTTGGCCTTCCCAAGTGCTGGGATTATAGGCATGAGCCACCACACCTGACCATCTTTTATATTTTGAAGATAAGAAAATGGAGGAGCACAGAGCTATGCAATTTGAACTGAGGTTACAGAATCAAACAAAGTTATAGACGAGAAGAGATTGTATTATTTTAGCCTATTTTAGGCACTCTTTGTTAACAGAAACAAAACAAAAACCCACCTAGTAATCAAAGCACTACAGAGAGCTTAGTGAGGCTGGAAAACATTTAATTTGGGGGGACCCCGTTAGATGTGCTGGTGTGCTGGGCAGGAGCATGTTAACATGGGCAGGTTAGTGCAGCAGTCTAGGGGTGATGTGGGCAGATTCTGGACCAGACTGGTGTGAGTCATTCTTATTCTCAGTGTGGCAAGGGGACTAATTCCTGGGGCTTCATGTTTCTTCTTACTTCATGTTTAAGTTCATCTGCCAATTGTCCAAGCCCTCCATGATCGAAGCCCGCCATATAGCTCTAAGCTGAGGTGCACACAGTTCTTGGTAGCTACCAACCCTCAAAGAGCTCTTTCTTCGTGCCACAAACAGGCCAGTGCACACTAACGGCTGGTACTAAAGAGGGCTTTGTGCACAGTCATGCTAAGGGCTCCACATGGATTATCCCAGTTGGTCCTCACATTCACAATCTAAGGTTGTCACTATCATTTTTCCCATTTTATAGGGAAACTGAGGCAGGGGGCATCTAAGGAACTTATTGAAGGTCATGTAATTGATAAAGAGGTGCAGCACATGTTTTAATGCAAGACTGAATGTTCAAAGTCAGGCCCCCAGCCCCTGCACCCCACGGCCTCCTGTTCATGCTGTTTCTTTCCTGGTCACCTTCTTTCTCATTCCAAGTCCCAAGTCCTGGAGACCTTTGTCCATCTCCTATGAAGCTTCCCTAATGAAAGGAGCTCCCATCTGACTGTTCTGGGTTATTTTAGAAGCTTTTCTACAATCTGCAATTTGTCATCCAAATGTGTCCTTTCTTGTCTGATATTGTATCCCATGTATTGTATTTCCAATAAAACTATGAGCTCTTTAGGGAAAACAAACATGTCTTGTATTCCTTCTTTATTTCCCATCCTGTCTCTTCAGTTTGGGGCTTGATGATGAATACTCAACAAACACTTGTTGAGGGATTGCTTTGGGCCTGCGTTCTGCATCTATAGCACCAGGCACCAACCCATGTATGCAGAGATGAGAGACGTTTCCCCTCTCTCAAAGAACTCCAAATTCCAGTGGAGCAAAGCTGATTAGCCAATTGTTACACTGTGATGTGATCAGTGCTACCAGAGTGGGGTTCTGGGGAACCCCAGCAGAGCAGAGTTCTCTAGTAAGGTCTCACTGAGAAGGTCACTCATAGCCAGCCTGGTCTTGAAGGATGAGAGGAAACCGGAACTCGCCAGAAGGAGGAGGCTGGGGAGGGCGGGCACAGCACACAGAGCAGTTGTGAAACCCAATACCCCAAAGCATTTGACCACGTCTTTCTTGATTTGACTTTCAAGTAGGAAACTTCAGATTTTATTTAATACCTACCTCTGTTTTCTTTATATTAGATTCATTAAAGTGTGGGATCTGTTTACTCAAGAGGAGGGCAGTGGTGACTTGGGGACTGCTGCTCAAACATGCAGGTGGCCGCTGCAGGTGGAGGGTGGGGGTTGGCTATTCCTCTGAGGTGAGGAGAGAACGGTTAGGGAGCCCACTGGAGAGCTGGTGATGCCTACTCTTTCCCCCCAAGGTCAGCCAGTCTCTCCTGTCTCTGGCTCCCTTACATGTGCAGATATGGGAAGAGCCCATTGTTCCTCTTCCCTGCACACTTTCTGGCAAGGAACTGGCCAGAAAGCAACAAAGCTTTGTGCATGGTCCCACACCAAGGGTAACTTCAGGGTATGTCTGCCTTCTGTGATAGACTGGAAATGAGACCTGGAGGTGGAATTCGATAGAAAACGCTTTGCTGGAATGTTCTGATTTCCTGATTAGTTATGTCCTATTTAGGCCTTTAGCTCTGTTGACCACTTGTTGTCAAAACCAGCACTTGCTGGACAAAGGAATCTTGAAGAAGCTGTGGACAAGACTGATACACCTGTGTTTTTTATTTCCATGAGACTGACTCAACTAGAATATTTCAGTCTTCCGTCCTCTTTCCTTGAAAAACATATATATATATACTCATCTACACACACACACTCACATGCGTGCGTGCTCAAATACACTCTCTCTCCCCTTTCTCTCTTACATATACATGGTAGATAAAAGGAACGGGAGCTGCTCAATTTTTTGGATTTAATTTGATAAAATTAACTTTATTCGTAATATATTCCATTTAGCTAACTTAATTGGCTAGAATAACATGGGCTTCTTCTCCATGAAAGAAGAAGAGCCATGTGGGAAGCTGGGAGTAGCTCAGAGCATCAGAATCACCCCGATCCCATCTCTGCATGATCAAGATCCAGACTGTGGTCTCTGTGACTCTTCGAGTTCTAGGACAGGGAAGAAAAGCCTGGCTTGAAGCCACAGGGTTCCAGGCCAGGTCCAAATGAGAGCGTCAGCAGAACATTCCTATCTCATGTCCACTTTTGGTGAAGACATGTCAGGACTAATGGAAAAATTCAGACTGGCATTTAGGAAGCCTTATATAATCCATCTTTTGAATTAGTATATTTTTTCTCCACAAGGCAGCTCTGCAAAAACAAATTATATTCCACTAATGTGCAATTCATTTGTGTTCAACTTGGTCACTTAAGATTTCTGAACTCAAGAAAGAAGCAGCATAGATGAGGGAGGGTACACAGGTTTCAGTTTAAGTGACAGCTCAGAAAATGGCCTTATGCTTCCTAGAGGGCTAAGGGTCAGGCTGCCCTTGGTGGGGGTGTCACTGCCCTGCTTTCCAGAGGGGAGAAGGAAGCTGGTGTCTCATACTTACTAACCTAGGGCAGGACAGCTGAGACTGAGTGTGTGTGTGTGCACACATGTGTGTGAGTGTGTGTGCATGTGTGTGCTAGTGAGTGTATCAGTGGGAGTGTGTTGTGTGTGTGTGCATGTGTAGGTGATGGTTCCCACCTCCCCTAAGTTCTCCTTGGACCTTTCTAATAGAATTCCACTTTGTGAGGTTCATTTCCTTCCATCTTACTACAGAAGGAAGAAGGACTTTGGCTAATTGCACATTGGGTATAGAAACACCATTAACTGGGTCACCACACTGGACAAGCAAAAAGCAGTTCCTAATTTCTTACTGGCTGTGTGAAGAACCTCTCTTGTGAGCCCTTTCTGTGCAGGGCAGTGCCGGGTCGGTCCTCTCTTTGTGCGGCGATGAGTCAGGGGTGAGGCTTGCTTACAAAATGAAGCCAGAGGGCTGAGCTTCATGTCCCACCTGCTGGGGTTTATTGCTTTTCTCCTCTGTTGTCATTGAGAGACCTTGGCATTTGCCCCTAATGATGAGAGTGATTTGTTTTCCTCTATGTAATTTTAAAAACAATCAATGCTCAGAGTAGACTTAGGTAAATCCTGTTTGATATTTCAACCTGAATGACTTCAAAACAAATCTGCTTTCATCTTTAAAAAAATTCTTTCAGTTAAACTTGTGGAAGCCTTTATTGCTCAGTCTATTTACAATGGTAGTTTTTATAGAGGCCCTTATTTTCAAAGAAATGCACACTGCATATTTACCTAATGGGCCAGACAATGACTAAGGAGCAAATTACATAAAGATCATTACATGGACTTAGCCTGTATTCTAGTCCTATGACTCACAGGGCGACTTGTTTGTGTTGCATTCATGGGCAGAGGTGTTTTAAAAAAACATTTGGTAGAGCAAGAATTGTGAAAGAATGCCAGTCATCGAAAACCTCTGCCAAAATGGATGCTTTTAAGGCCAGAGGCAATGCCATTGAAGTCAGAAGGTGTGCTAGCAAATGCCAGAGAGATTTCCACAGCTGAACTGCCTCAACACGGCCCTTACCCCATTAGGAGAGTTAACCCCAGGCTCAGCCAAAAGCCTCTACTTCAGAAACATCCCAGCTTCTCACCAAGGTCCTGTAACTCTAGGTGGGGTGTGATGACAGCATTTGCAATGGTTATCCCTGGTTGGGAGACCAGGTTGGGATGCTGAGGAAGCCTTGTATAAAAGGGCCTGTGACTTCCATGGGGGATTGCTTTTGATAATAGCTGGTGCTATTTTTTAAATTGTGGTACACCTACATATAACCTAAAATTTAGTGGCTCACTCCTATAATCCTAGCACTTTGGGAAGCTGAGGTGGATGGATCACTTGAGCTCAGGAGTTCTAGACCAGTCTGAGCAAAAGCAAGACCCTGTCTCTACTAAAAATAGAAAAATTAGCTGGACACTGTAGCAGGCACCTGTAGGCCCACCTACTTGTAAAGCTGAGGAAAGAGCATCTCTTGAGACCAAGTGTTTGAGGTTGCTGTGAGCTATGATGAGGCACCCTACCGAGGACAACAAAGTGAGACTCTGCCTCAAAATACAAACAAAAATACCTTATAAAATTTACCATTTAGCCATTTTTAAGGGCACAATTCAGTGGCGTTAAGTACATCCACACTGCTGTGCAAACGTCACCACCATCCGTCTCCAGAACTCTTCATCTTATAAAAAGGAAACTCTTTACATTAGTCAATAACTTCCCCGTCCCCTAGTCCTTGGCAACCACCATCCTACTTTCTGTCTCTGATCTGACGGCACTAGGACCCCATGTGAGTGGAATCAAAAAAGTACTGGTCTTTTGGTGATTGGCTTATTTTGCTGAGCATAGTGTCTTCAGATTCATCCATGTTGTAGTATGTTTCAGAATTACCTTCCTTTTTTAAGGTTGAAGAATATTCCATTGTCTGGAGAGACCACATTTTGTTTATATCTGTTGATGGACACTTGGGTTGCCTAGGGGAACATTTCTATTCCTCAATTTTTCTCAACCAGTTTAATGCAGCATGTGGGGCCACGTGCGTCAGGGGTGGGCTGGCAGCGTGCAACCCCCCTGCCTCAGTGATGCTGAGCCACAGCCATGTTTGGATAGCACTACCTTTAGGAAGCACACTCGTGGCTTGGGTCAAGTCCATCCAACCCCCGTCTCTCTCATAACTGCAAGATAATTGGCATTCTACGTGTTTGCTCATAGTGCTTGGTCCAGCATAAGGTGGAAACTACGGGGAAAGGAAGGTCTTTCCACCTCAGCTACAAGGCATGAGACTGTTTTATTCCTCAGCTGTGCTTGACAGAAAGAAAGATTCAAGGCCAGGGCTGCTGGGACCAACATCCATGCTCTGGTGTTTCCCTTTCATCAGCCCAGGATCACTTTTCCTCTGTAAGGATCACCTTTACAACAACTTCAGTGCAAATGAAATTACTTCATTTTGAATTTCTTTGCGATTATAGAAATACCATCATTATAAATAAAGAATGTCTTTATTTCCTCCTGGGAGAAATTTAAATATTGTTTTAACTCTTGACATTGGGCTAATGGGTGGGAGCCGAGGCTTGGTTAATCCATTACTGCCTACAAGAGAAAAATTCTTATTTACTTTTGAAATGCAGCATGGATTTGCATTGTACTAACCTTCCTGACTATTACTTTTCGCTAGGAGTGAAATTAGTATTTGCATTTTCTGAGCTAATTGGTGGATAGAGAGAGGCAGTCTGCTACATTTTTAGGTTTATAAAAAGTCAGTCTGGGCTTTTTGTAAAACTGAGAGTGTCTGGAAAGGAAGCCCTGTTACGTTCTACCTGACCTCCTCCTGCAGGCTTTGGATCCCTCACTCCCAGAGAGGGGGTGGAAATGGACCTGCCCCTCTAGAAAGGGATTTCCCAGGCAGCTTACAGGTATTCAAAGAAAGATGGACTCTGTGATACAAATTTTGGAAATTCGGATTTCATAAAGCTAAGTGAGTTTTTTTCTTGGAGCAAGCCCCCTTCGACCTCTCCCTCTTTCACTTGCTTGTTCCCTTAGCAATTTTCCCAGGGTGCAGATTCTCTGCTAGGTTTTGAGCCAGGCCCTGGGAATGCAGTGTGGTTTTTGCCCTTGTGAAGACTAAAGTCTGATATGGCTCTTAAGATGCTACTGTCAAAAAGGCTGACAGAGAAGGCGAGGCTCCCAAACACACTTAACAATGAGACCCTCTTCGGAGAGCCTTTCAGGCCAGACGTGTTTTGTGGGTTGTACTTTGGAAAATGCTGTTGCGCAGCAAGGAAGACTAAGGTAAGTAGAAACTGGGTGGTGTTTGGTAATAATTAGCACGTGGCAGGCACGTTACACGTGTTGTTTCCAATTCCCACCTCCATCCTGAGAGTCAGAAATACTTTCATTTTACAGGTAACAGCCTAGAATTCAGCATGCTTAAATGATGAGCCAAAGGCCATTGTTTGGTAACAAAGAGAGCCAGGTCTGGCATCCAACTCTGTCTGGGTCCAACTCCTTAGTTCTTCCATCTTCTTTCTCTATCTCTCTCCTGGAAAGTCTATGTCTTGCATTAGAGAAAGGTGAGTTCGAGTCCTGACCTGTCTGCTGATTAGCCCAGCAACCTTGACTAATTCCCTCAAATTCACAGAGTCTAAGTCTTTAACTTTAAACAGGAAAAATTAATTTCTGTGCTTACCACATATTGTTAGGGCAGATTAAGCAATACATGTTCTACTTTGCAACATACACAGTATATATAGTGCTCTCTGCATTCCAAGCATCAAATATTACGTGCTGGAGTGGAGGAAAGAATGGATGGTATTCAGTGGAACTGGATTCAACATATGGAAACTATGTTTTGTCGGCTTTGGAGAAACCACGTTCACTTGTGTCCTGGAGCTATGAAGTAGACAGTGTTTCTGTAAGACTTTTCAGTGGACAAGAGTTCTCTAATGCTGCTTTTGAGTATGGCCTCAGTCCTCATAACTACTAGTTAAAGAATTTTTTTTAAAGAGTGGCAACATTTGGACACTTGTTCATCTCTGTCTCTGCCTCTCAGCATCATATATATATAATCCCACCTCTATCCTGAAGAATGATGGCAAAAATAATATGCAATAAACTATTGAAAAATGCGAAAGGAGCCCGTCTGTGTTGAAGTTAGAGATTATGGACCAATTTGCAATGATTTTATTTATTTACTTATTTATTTGAGACAGAATCTCACTCTGTCCCTCTGGGTAGAGTGCCGTGGCGTCATAGCTCACAGCAACCTCAAACTCTTGGGTTCAAACAATCCTCTTGCCTCAGCCACCTGAGTAGCTGGGATTATAGGTGCCCCCCACAATGCCTGGCTAGTTTTTCTATTCTTGGTAGAGATGGGATCTCACTCTTGTTCAGGCTGGTCTTGAACTCCTGAGTTCAAGGGCTTCTCTCCTCTCAGCCTCCCAAAGTGCTAGGGTTATAGGCCTGAGCCACCGTGCCTGGCCTGTAATGATTTACATGGCATTCTGACTAGGAAGATTGTGGCTTTGCAAACACAAGGGCTCTGACATCACTCTTATGGGGGAAAAGTACTATATATACTCGAGTATAAACTGACCCAAGTATAAGCTGACCCCCTTAATTTTACCCTAAAAACTGGGAAAACTTAGTGACTCGAGTATAAGTCAAGGTGGAAAATGCAGCAGCCACTGGTAAATTTCAAAAATAAAAATATGTACCCAAAACAATTACAATAGTTGAGGAATCAGTAGGTTAAATGCTTTTCAATTATTTATTGCTAAAGAAAAACTGTAAACTAGCAACAACAACTTTAAAACTTTAAATAAAGTGCAGAAAACCATAGCTTAACAGGTAATCAAGCTAAATCACAAAGGTTAAAATCCTTCAAAACTATATTAATTAAATGTGCCATTAAATATTGTGGGTTAAATAGTTCAGTGGAATACAGTTCAGTTCAGCCGCCTACCTCTTCAGCTCAGCCGAGACTTGTGGAC
>CAUYPK010135214.1:0-12672 GCA_963574355.1 Loris lydekkerianus
TTCAAAAATAAAAATATATACCCAAAACAATTACAATAATTGAGGAATCAGTAGGTTAAATGCTTTTCAATATTTATTGCTAAAGAAAAACTGTGAACTAGCAACAACAACTTTAAAACTTTAAATAAAGTGCAGAAAACCATAGCTTTAACAGGTAATCAAACTAAATCACAATCACCGAATCAAATAACCTGTGTGACCCGAGTATAAGCTGAGTTCGGGTTTTTCAGCACAAATTTTGTGCCAGAAAAAACTCAGCTTATACTCGAGTATATATGGTATATCAGTTACTGAAAAAGTGTTATTGGAGGCACTATCAGATTTAGCTGGCTGGTCTGTGAGGACTGGGTAGTAGATAAAATAGTCAGTTGAAATTCATATGTGCATTTCCTCATGAGTTTAGTGGGGGAGACAAGTACTAATTAAATTAACAATAATGGATATTGCTATGGTTTGAATGTCTTCTCCGAAACTCATGCTGAATCTTACTCCCCATTGTAAAAGTATTAAGAGGATGGGAAATCAGATTATGGTATTTGATAGGTGAGATTTTGGGGAAGTAATGAGGATTAAATAAGGTCACAGCGGTAGGACGTTAGTGGATTGATGAGAAGACAGGGAGAGACGGGAGCTAGCACACTCAGCCCTTTTGCCTTGGAATGCCCTGGACTGCCTCAGGACTCTGCAGAGAGTCCCCACTAGCAAGAAGGCCCTTATTGGTTGTTGCCTCTCAACTTTGAACTTAGTATGTGGAATTGTGTTAATTGCTTGCTACTTTGGTTCGGTATTCTTAAATTTCCACTGTTTTATCAGTTTATTCGTCATATTTCTGTGTATATAGTGATTCCTTTGGCTGTTCCTGTGAAAGTTCACTCCATGCATTTCCTGACACCTTGGGTTCCAAAGCAACTTACCACTATTTATTAAGACACATTTTTCATAACAAATAGGAGAAAACCAAAATTTCATAGAGATGTCATTTAAATGCTGAGATATGACCTCTTATGTTTTCCCAGTTTGTATCAATGTATTTATGGGTTGAAATATAATAAAATGGATAATAATTGATGAAAAAACATTAAAATGTTTAGTGTCAGCTGAACATATTTATTCGTGTAGTGATTAGAAAGAATGGAGATAGTCTAATTCAATTCCACTATATGAAATATTTTCATTGATAGTTGACAAGATTCAGATATTGTTTCCTTGACTGTGTCCCTTTCTATCTCTGCTTCTATCCTTCGGTTAAAGGGTTTTGATGGCAATACTTTCAAATGTTCCTTTCGCAAATGATCAAAGATGACTGTTTTTTTTATTTTTTATTTTTATTTTTTTGCAGTTTTTGGCCAGGGCTGGGTTTGAACCCACCATCTCTGGTATATGGGGCTGGTGCCCTACTCCTTTGAGCCACAGGCAAGATGACTTGCTTTTATATTTATAGTTAAGTGTTCTCTCTGAAATTCTAACCAAAAAAGAGGATAAAATCAATGCCTAATTTATTTTGTAGAACATCCTTAATTTTAGTAAGATCTTCCCCAGTAGCTCTCTGGTTTGTTTCTGTAAATCTTATTACCTTTCTGGATTTATTTACTTTTCTTGTTGATCATATTCTTAACATCAGTGTAATTCAAACCAAAGGATCTAACCCAGACTAGTCTACCTGCTTAAGCAATCACTATTCTTTCTATTGTTCACTCTGCTCTAGCCTCTGCCAAGTAGGCCAATATTCATTGATTAGCCCAAGGATGTTAACACCTCAGAATTTTCACACTCCATGTTTCCTGTCTAGAATGTTTTTTTTCTATGTTTTTCACTTCAAGTTTATATTCAATTATCTTTCCATTGAAGATGCTTTTCCTAACTATCTTAGCTAAAATATTTCTATTTCCTCACTGCCACCTGAGAACTGTATCTCTGTCTCCAGCCTATTTTTCAATATAGTATTCATTACAACCTACCAGTATACTACACATTCATGTGTATGTGCTCATTTCTTGTCTTTTTTAATTAAGAGAATATAAGCTTTGAGAAAATAGGTTAGGTACCATGTCTTCTTCCCCCTCTATTGAATACCTACCAAGTAGGATAGGTCATGATACATAGTAAATGCTAGATAAAAATTGAATGATGAACGAATGAATGGACCTCAGTTTTGTAGCATAAGAAATTGCAAAGGAGTTGAAAGGATGGTTTCATAACTCAAGGAAAATGCTAGGATTGAAATAGAATAAAAACATGAATAAGACACAATGAAGGGGTAAATAGGTAGAAAAGTGAGAACAATGGCACCTTCCTATTAGGAGAAATGTGATCTCTAAGAGTAAAGAGTTTTCTATTTAAAAATATCACAGAATCAATTTACTGTAAAATATAGCCAGTTTCAAGTTACTTGGGCCTTGGCACTTGAAACTTTCCAAATGCATTTCCCCAAAATACAGTTTGCATAAGTAAAAAGTTCTAACTGCAATGTAGATATTGCTAAAAATAAAAGGAAAACAAAAATAAAAAATGATGAAAGAAAGAAGAGAGAAGTTCTTAAATCTGGATATACCACTTGAAAAATGGTCTTCTTAGACCTAAATTTTTTTTAAATTTTAACTGGACTCAACAATTGTACCAGATCTAGGGTTCACGACCTGTGTTCTAGGTGGTTTTGTTAACTCTCAGTCTCATCAGCCTGGAGAAATTGCCCCAATAGCACTTGTGACCTTGAAATGTAGGACTCCCTATTTTGACTCCTGCCAGATGACAATATTCTTCATTTGCTAGACCCAAACACTTTATCACTGCTTTTGTAAAGTAGGGAAAATTTAAGGACATCCAGAAACAATGGTAACTTACACAAAAGATTTTCTTTAGTTTCTTTATTTCTACACAAGTTAATTTTGAGTAATATTCAAATATAACTTGCACCTTTTTCAAATGACTTTGAAAATTTTAATTTTGTTTCAAATAGTGACCATAGATGAAGCTTAATTCTTCACAAGTAAAGGAAGAACAAGTACATGGCAAACATCTAAGATACTTCACATGCTCATATTAAGATTCGCAGGTCTCTTAAATATCACCAGAAATGAAAACATTGAAAAATATCTGCAAATTCATCTTTTATATGTGCAGAAAAACTTCTGTCAATGTCCTTAATGTCTCTTGGTCGTTATTAAATAGTTTGACGACAACATTCTCTAAGCCTGAAGATTCAAGATGATTTTGAAAGTCTTCAACTTTCAATATACACAAAGCAGCCTCTCCCTTCACCCCTCCCCCCCTTAAGCAAATAGTATATATGCTTCCAGCTGCATCTGCTGTGTATAAACACATTTGGTTTGGTATCATGAGACTTGCATTCAGATGGCAACTATCCACATGACTGCTAGTTATGGAACCTTGGTCAAGTTGTACCATTCCTATATCTCTGAACTCCATTTTCTTCTCTTTAGAGAATGTGATAAGACTTCAGAGTTAATGGGAAACATGAAGGTGATAAAGCCTTTGAAAATGTAAAATGCACTTTCTATTTCAATGCTAATACTCAATAATAGTTAGTAAAAATGAATTATTTAGTTTCTTTTATCAACATTGAAAAACTAGCTCACACACTGTAATTCCTCTTCTTTTAAAATTAAAGATGTAAGGGTAATAATAAAATATCTCTTTTATACAATCATCTTTTAAGTTCTCAAATATGTTTTTGCAAACTTTATATAAGGTCAACTCAGCATATAAACCATCTTAACATATAAAAGTAAAAACAAGATGAGACTTAAATAAGCAAAGACACCATTTAAAAGGCTACTGAAAAGGGAGAATACTCAAACTGTAAGATCTGTTAAGTATCTCAGAGTGAAGAAAAAAGGGGCTTACTTCTTTTGTAGGAAGAAGTAAAAACAAGGCTAGAAAGAACTAGGTGTGAGGAGATGGCATAATCAAGGAGCTGAACAGAGCATTGTTTTTTGTCCAGCTGATCTCAGTAGGTGCCATTAATAGGGCAGAGTTTCACAATTCAGTGATCAAGTTCAAGGGTAGGACAAAGTCAGGTGTCTGGAAAAAGAAGAGAAGCCTGACCAGAGTTCATAAAAGTCAAGTTAGCCGGTATTGGTGAGTATTTGGGCAAATGTAAGCATAACAATAATGATCTTTTACATGATACTAAGTATCCAGAATATCAGTGACATGGAGTGTTTTCCCTGGGAAGTGGCTAATAATGCATACACACACAATTGAACAATTGGGAATAGCTGGATTTTACAATATGCTAATATTAATAATGAATACAATCATGTAGATGTTATACTAAAAGTCAGATTTTTTTTTAAATGTATGAGGATTCCAGAACATGGCAACATAAATGTATCCTACTTACAGTTTCCCCCAAAAATTCAATTTCAGTCATTTTTCACTCATCTGGAGGATATAACCAAGAGAACAGCTGCAGGATACTTTCCTCTGTGAGTCTGATAAGAGACTAGAGAACAGGGCAGGAGAGCAATGCAAGTAAGATAAGAATGGTATCCAAAGTGGTACCACGGAATATTATGCAGGATTTACTACTTTCTGATGTACACAGCTATGATTTAATTAAAAAAAATAATAAAAAATAAAAAGTAGTAAATCCTCCCAGAGAGAAGCAAGGAGGTCTCTGACCCTTTGGGGAAAGTCAACAGTGGCTTCTGTAGTTGTACTCATTCTCCTTGATTCCAAAAGGCTTGAGGATTTGTCAGAAATGGTCCTGGGTTGTCTTACTTCTTGAAGCTGGGAAGGTGGCTGGAGAGCAGCCAGCAAAGAGGTTTTCTCTCAGTGATTTTGTGAGTGCTGGCAGGACTGCTGGTAGCTATGGTGCTTTCCCAGGAGCAGAGCCTCACACTGTGCTCTGAACTTATGCACCTTTAGGAGTTGCCATTGAAAGTAGTTCCCAATGAATAGATGCTAAAAAGGCACTTATTAGCCAACTAGAAGATAATAATGAGAACAAGCAGAAAAGGTCCTAAATTAAATAGAGTTGTTGGAAGTTGACAGATCACATTTTGAAAAACTAGTAAGAACAGTTAAGGATATTAATATATGACCAATCACATTAACAAAAACAGCAACATGAACACATGGTTTTAAAAAATTTAGATCATCTTCTAGAAATTTATGCAAAGCTATCAAAAGTTTTATAGCTTTGCATAAATTTCTAGAAGATGATCTATTCTAAAAGAAAGAAGAGTTATTGCTGAGACATGAATAAGTGACGCTGGGCCCAAATGGAAATACCCCAAATTGCCCATTGGAAATGTAAATATATATACTTATTTCAAGAAAAACTTTGTAAATAAGGTTTTGAATAGAAATAAAGTTAGCTCTTAAAGGAAACAAAAAATAATCACAGAGCTTGTCATATGTCCCACAAGAGAAGAGAATGCAGTGAAATGACATACAGAGAGGACTTGTAGACTAAAACATCAGTGTTAGAATTTTAAACCTACATACATTATTATTGTTGTTAGGATAAAAGACATTTGTGAGATAAAACATTTTACATAATGTACTATTAGTCTACACTAACCAAAGACAGTACTTGAGAAAAGATTTGACCAAATAGCAAAAGACAAGATCCTTGAAAATGAACAATTTAAGTGACAGGGAAATTATTAAGCAACAAATCTGTGTATATAAATATGCATATGTAATTGGATAGATCCTAGAAAACTCGAAGGCTACAACATATTCTTGAAATAAAAGGTATTCTTATACAAAATAGTAATATCCTGAGACAAAAGTATTAAGCCATTTTATAAAAAATGAGGTGTTAAAAAGATGCAAATAAATAAAGCATTTCAAAAGTTCACCCCCAGGAGCAAGATTAAGAGGCAGCAGATGTAAAAATAATACAAAAATTTCACAGATAGTTTACAAAGGACGTTATGGACTGAATTGTGTATTCCAAAATGCATAGTTGAAGCCCTAACCCTCAATGTGACTTTATTTGGAGATAGGGATTTTAAGGAAGTAATTAGGGCTAAATGAGGCCATCAGGGTGAGGTCTCAACCCAAAGGTGTGGCAACCTTATGAAAAGAAGAGGTGCTAGACTGCACTAACAGAAGAAAAGTCCAAATGAGGACACAACCAGAAAGCAGCCCTCTGCAAGCCAACAAAAGAGGCATCAAGAGCAACCAACCCAGCTGGCACCTTAATCTTGGACTTCCAGCCCCCAGAACTATAAAAAAGTACATTTTGGAATCACCTCAATATGTCTTATTTGTTTTGGAAGCTCTAGAAAACTAATACAGAGGAATAAAAATAGAGGAAAATATGATGGAAGAGATATGTATTAAAGTATATGCACTAGGAAAGGAAAGGAAATTGGCAATGAAATTAAAAAACATAAAATAGAAATCAATATAAGGAGGGAGAAAAAAGATAATTAGGTACTTGATTGAATTAGGTAAATAAAAGCAAGAAAAATAAACTTACTGAAATTATAAAATGAATAAAAAATTAAGTAAGATTTTAATAAAGTGTGTAAGTTGTTAAATTTGAAGAGATAATATTTCCAATAAAAATGACTATCAAATTTGGCTATATGTGCATAGATTAGTCAGTTTTTCCAAGTTTCTGATAACTACATATCTTGATTATTCACAATTATGCTTCAGAATAAGAGGTATTATAATACATGAAGAATGTTGTGTTTCTGTTGTGAATAATGTTACAAACTTGTTGCTTGACATATGTAAAAGACCCCTGTTTCCATTTGTATTTATGATTGGAATTTTACTACTTTTTTTTATGTTTTCAATTATGGGTAAGGTTTTCTAAATCCTAAAATTAAAACATACTGGAATTGTATGCAGGAATAAAATTATTTCTTTTTTTATTTCAGATGAAGTAAATTGTATGTGTGTATTCATCTTGTGAAAACTACAGATGCACTTGAAGCTCTTTAAAAAATAGCACTATAATAATTGATTTTTAATATTAAAACACTTATCCAAACTCCATTTTTCAACCTAAGTTTTTAAGGAAAACCTTCCCATTGTGAGCATTGCTTACCTTGGAAAGATTCCTATATAAGAATTCATCAGCATTACATATGATAGTGAAACTGTTCTTGCTGAAGTCAGCAATAACTATAATTGTCACATTGCCAAAGGCCATGTCCTCTTTCCCTTCCTACTCTTCATGTCCTTTGCATTTGACACTGTTTACTCACTCTTCTTTCCTGAAAGCTTTTCTCTCCCGGGATTCTGTGAAATTCTCCAATCTTTCTAAGCTCACTTAATCCTTTTCTGCCATTCATAATTGTCACCTATACATTTGCTACTGTTCTCTCATTTTTTTTCCTTAAGAGAGATCTTACCTACACAGCTTCAAGAACTATCATCAAGATTTCTGCTAGGGATAAAGAGCTTGTGTTTGGTGAAAGAGCTCAGGAAATTTCATCCCCAGACATGCCTACTTGGTATAAAGAAAATTTTGAACGAAGGCTCTTAATTAATAGGCCATTGAACTGGGCTTTTTCTCTATCTGCATAAACTGGACTGACCTGATCTAAAGATCAAGGCTGCAGTTGACTTCTGCTCTCACTGTTATCACAACATATTATAGGAAAGAAGATGAAGAATGCAACCAGACCTGGCTCAAATCATTTTAAACATTATATCTGTCTCTCAGGTTAATTTACAAGTCAATCTGTTTCCTCCAGCTACTGTATTCTGCCGTGTATAATGTGCACTTTTTCCCCAAAATTTTTGACCGAAAAATAAGGATGCACCTTATACCTGAAGAGTTAAGCTTGGGAATGAGGGAGCCCAGTGGGCCTCCTGAGCCCACCAGGTGTGTGTGGTTCCAGTCCAGGAGGATTGGCCTCTGCTGAAAACCACATTCAAGGGGTAGGGCAATGGTTGGACTGGCAAGGTGGCCACAGCCATAGGGGCAAGGGCAAGGGTCCTGAGGGCTAAATAAACCCTGGAGCCTGGTCATGAGAAGGGGATCAGCAGCCCCATGATACATGGCAAAACATGATATTCATGCTCCCTAACAATCATTTATTGTTGTTTATACACTCATTTTCCACCATCCCTCTAAAAGGCATGAATAAAATAATCTGAACTTCATTGGGATATTGGCTAATCACTCTAGTGATTCTCTCTATGTACATGGTATTAGTAAATAAGTATTTCCCTTATTAATCTGCCTTGTGAGTTGATCATTCAATGAACTTCCTGGGGAAAAGATAAGTTTCCCTTCACCTCTACATTAGGAAAACATAATGTCCTCCCTGAAAACAGACACACACATTCACCCTTAGTTTATTAGATTCCTAATTGGTGGAACAAACAGGGAACGAGGGGTTTGGGGAGAATATAAGGAACAAGAGAGGAGGAGAAGAGAAAGTGGGGTATTTGATTAATATTTGACTTTTGTTGCTCATTTTGTTTTGAGTTAAATCTTTTCTATGTTACCAATAACCCATTTCAACTCTTCACATTAAAAATTAGGCTGGGGTGGGAGATTATCTTGAAAGATAGGCCGGAAAGAGCAGCAGGAACGAAGTCTATCCAAACATGACCTCCACCAGCCAGGATTCTACCACAACCAGGCAGTGAAGGAGTAGGCACAGTCCCCAGTCACCCCCTCACGATTCCAATGTCACCTCGAAACGGAGCATTAAAAAGGGTGCAGCACCCCACTTCAGCCCCAATCTAGCGGAGGTGAAGAAGAAAGGCAAAATGAAGAAGCTTGGCCAAGTGACTGAAGAAGACCTAATCCTGGGGCTTCAAGGTATGGATCTGAACCTTTAGGCCAAGCCACTGTCTGGCACTGGGTTGGTGTTGGATGAACAGCTAAATGATTTCCACTGCCTCTGGGATGACAGCTTCCCTGAAAGCCCTGAGCGGCTCCATGCCATCATGGAGCAGCTGATCCGGAAGGGCCTCCTAGATAGCTGTGTGTCTTTCCAGGTCCGGTTTGCTGAAAAGGAAGAACTTATGTTGGTTCACAGCCTAGAGTACATTGATCTGATGGAGACAACCCAGTACATGAATGAGAGGGAACTTCACTTGCTAGCAGACACCTATGACTCAATTTATCTGCATCCGAACTTATACACCTGTCCCTGCCTGGCCTCAGGCTCCATTCTCAGGCTGGTGGATGCAATCCTTGGGGCTGAGATCCGGAATGGCATGGCCATTGTCAGGCCTCCTGGACACCAGGCACACACAGCACAGTCTTATGGATGGGTACTGCATGTTCAACCACGTGGCTTGGGCTTGGGCTCAACAGAAGCATAGTATCCAGAGGGTCCTTATCGTGGATTGGGATGTACACCATGGTCAAGGAACACAGTTCATCTTCAATCAGAACCCCAGAGACAGAGTCTCACTTTGTCACTCTCAGTAGAGTACCATGGCATCACAGCTTATAGCAACCTTCAGTTCTTGGGCTTGGGCGATTCTCTTGCCTCATCCTCCCTAATAGCTGGGACTGTAGGTGCCTGCCACAATGCCTTGCTATGTTTTTGTTATTGTACTTTGGCCAGGGCCAGGTTCGAACCCTCCACCCTTGTTGTGTGGGGCCGGCACCCTACTCACTGAGCCACAGGCACTGCCCTGTCTCTTAAAAAAAAGAAAAAAAAAGAGCATTATGTCAGTATCATACCTGAGAGAATTAATAAAAATCATTAATGTCATTAATCATTTTTGATTTAATAAATGCTAAAAAAAAAAAAATAAAATAAATAAAAATTAGGCTGTTACTTTTATTTTATTTTAATCTGTAATATAAAGAAAAAAGCTAAGTTTTGCATGTTTGTAATTGACAAAAAAAGCTTGTGAGGTACTGAGATGCTGAACAAAGTCTTGGCGTTGGAGGCAGAGATGACCAGGGGAAGATGTTTTTCTCCTGGGAATTTGTAGAAACTTATAGAAAGCATCAGGTTCTTCTTATGCAGCCTCCTCGAATATCTTTACCTTGGTTCTAATGACATTGTTGCCAGAATTTCTTTCTGCAGTAGGTCCTTGGACTCAAGAGATTTGAAGAATGAACTCACAGACCACAGAGATCAGTGATAAGTTAGTTTTATTAGATCCAAAATAATAGGGAAGGAAGGGAAGCCACCAGAGCCTCTGCTAGAGAGTAGGGGTGGGGGGGAGGGGGATGACTCAAGTGGAAAATCCCCCTGTGAGTCTTTCTTCTAGTGCCTTTATACTGTTTGGGGAATTACACTTGGCCAGGACTTAACAGACTTCAATGTTGATTAGTGACTGAATGAGAGTATTAACAAATGAATGCAGTTTTTCCTGCTCTAGGAAAAGTGGCAAGGGATTCAGTCCAGAAGGGTCCTAGCTTATATGAAATCCTAGAAAACTGAACATCTCATGTTCCACTTGTGTTCAGAGAGTATAGTCTGCAGAGAAGTCTGTTTGCTTAGGCCTGGAAAATGAGGGGAGAGTGGGGGGTAGAAAGTGTCCTTGTCCAACTCTGAATGGGGGGCACCATGTATCAACATTCTCCAGAGAGTCTTCATGTATCCATTGTCCCACTGGACTCCAAACTCCTTTAGCACAGAAACCATGCTCTTTGATACCAAAGTAATGTCCTCCTTCTGGTATCAGAATTTTCTCACTGGGTTTATGGTCCCAAGAATAGAAGAATGAATTCATGAACCCCAAGTAAGTGAAAACAAGAGAATTCACTGAAGAGAAAGGAAAGCAAAGCCCCCAGCACAGTGGAGGGGATACCAAGAGGGTTGCTGCAGGAAATCCTGTCTAAGGAATTATATATTTTCCCATACATTCTCTTTTCTTGATTGGCTCTTTCTATCCAAAGGAAAGATTCCACATGGTATTTTCTCCTGACCTAGGTGATATAGGGATACATAGTTTCCAATTGAACCCTCTTCTATTTCTATGGCATGTAGAGTTTAAGGAGTAAGGTTATTTTAAGCTTTCCATTTCCCTTCCCAAGGACTGTGGCATGCTGATTACACATGTTGTGAGGCTGTGGCCCTCCTGCTGGTTCATCTCATCAGGGGTCATTTTCCAGTTCCTCATTATTGCCAGCTCCACACAGGTTCCCCTTCACTTCCACTAGGTGCTTAAAGATCAGCAATGACAGTACAGCAATGAAGGTCTTAATAATGATGGTTATCATAGGCATTTTAGGCTTAAAGAAGAAGAGATATAAGCAGGCCCAGTAGTATTGACCTAGTTAAAAGAACAGGACTCTAGGAGGTGAGCCACAATCTAAATTACCATATTTAAGAGATTGTGAAAAACCTAGGTTCCTGGCAGGCAATGTGATAAAGAGACAAAAGTACTTCTTTTGAAGTTATTAGGACTGTGTTTAAGCACTGGTTCTACTATTTACTAGCTGTGCAATTTGTTGACATATACTTAATTTTTCTGAATTAAAATTTCTGATGGGAGAGGATTAAAGATGGTGGCTGAATAACAGCTTCCCTGTAACTGGGCTCGGCAAGTCTGGGGAGACAAGACTCCAGACATCTCTGGCCAGTGGGATCTGCCTATGATCATCCCTTTGAGGATACAGGGAGCCAGCAAGAGACTTCTGGACCCCAGGAGGAAGACAAAAACAGTGGAAAGCTGGCAGGTGGCTGCGTGTGTTCGATCAACCTAATCATGCTGGCAACCGTGAGTACAAGCAGCGGTGAGACTGCAAACTGGAAAGGCCTTACCTGTGAACTCTTTTGGTGTTCTTGGACTTTGCGCTGAGTTGAGCTGCCTTGGGGAGAGCTTAAGCAAAAGTGTGGAGAACTTGGGGCATTGTCTGGGGCCCCATAATGAGCCACTGAGCTGGGCTAAGTGAAAGCCATTGTGTGGAAAAACTGCTCCAGCAAGCTTTGCCCTCAGGGTCCCAGAGCAAGGATTGGTGGGACAAAGTAACCTAGTGACTTAGCAGCTTAAAGGCAGGGACTGAACTGCCTCACAGCCCTAATCCTAAGGGGCAGAGTGAGACAGTTTTGGAACACTGGAGCCTTAAGCTGTTGCCTTGGGTAGAGTGCCCTGACATCACAGCTCATAGCAACCTCAAACTCCTGGGCTAGATGCCGCCCAGACCTCCACAAGAGGTGTGCAGCGACCCCTGACCAGTGACCCGCATCCACTAGGGCTCCACATTCCCTGACCAGGAACTGCGGAAGCCACACAACCCTGTGTCCCCCCTCCTGTGTCCTCACAGCCTCCACATTAGCTCATCCATCTGACCAGGACTCTGGTAGCTGCATGCCCTCTGGAGCCCTCCCTGCCTCTGCACACAGCCCTTCTCCTGGACAGAGACTGCTAGAGCCTTGGGCTCTCTGTGCCAAAGTCACTGGACAACAGGCACAGAGAATCGTGTGCACCACCCCCAGCCCTGTTGTTGAATCCGGGTGCGTCGCACACCGGAGCTTCTTCCACAACCAGAATCCCCTAACTATAGCAGCCCAAGAGGAACCACACAGGGTCACTCCCTACAAAGATCCAGCAACAATAGAGTGATCTCGCTGTGGTCTAATCTTGGAGAGACACCTCCCCAACTCTGAAGACGGCCAGAGGCAATGGTGAAAAGCAATCATGAGGCGAAATCAACAGAAAAACTCTGGCAATATGAATAATCAGAGTAGATCAACTCCCCCAAGGATCAATGGGGCAGAAACACCACAAGACCCCATGCACAAACAAATAGCT